>VMDR010002136.1:0-99807 GCA_007922815.1 Macrotus californicus
AAATCCTTTATTAGTGCTCTGACAGCAGCTGTGGCATTTTTATTTCATAACCATATTTTATATTGACCTTCAAATAAAGCTGAAGGCATGTTAAATTGTAACAAAGAACGCATTTCTGCTGGGGTAAAATACCATCCAAGTGTCTAGGTTTTTCCTTGTTTCTTTGTGATTTTGATAGTTTAATGAGACACAGTGATAGAGCTTAGAGAATCAAAATTGTTATCATGCTCCTGGTACTCTCTGTCTCAGAGATGAATGGTCTCCTACAGGCTTTTGACAGGATCTGGAGCATTTACTATCTGAGTGCCAAACATATAGGAAACCCAGCTTTTTGTCGAAGAGGGAACCATATGCTTTAACTACAGGGAAGATTGGTGGCAAAGTCAACATTTCCTGTGCAATTGAACAGTTCCCTTTGCCATCTTACCCTATGGCAATCCGTTCTGTGTGAGAGGGGAGAGGGCTGCTGACTGTGGCAGGCAGGGCCAGGTTTTGACATTTAAAGCAAGGACAGCTGGAAAGGTAGATGTGGCATAGCTTTTCCACTGGGGGAGGTAGCCTTGGACGGAAGAATTTAATTCTGAAGCCCATGGCGATAACTATGATGTAGTATTTCCCAACTCACTGAATCACCAAACTCTATTTTACTTACAGCATAATGGTAGAACTCCAGTAAGAGTCTATGAAATAAAATGTGTGCGGAAAAATGTGTTATCACAGATGAACTAGCTATTGTAAGAAATGATCAAACTTGGTTCCTATGTTTAATATACAATAAACATTGACTAATATCATACAGATATGTTAAAATATAAGGCATGATTCATAACTTAGACCAGCAGTCTTCAAAGAGATGATGTATATTTGATGCTGTTTTGCAATTCTTAGTGTGAAGATTTGAGTTTCCAAAACCCTGTTCTTCTCCAGAGTGCTTTTGGGAGGTAAGGCATGAGCACAAAGCACTAAGCAAAATTGAGATCACAACATTAGCTTATCACTCAAGGTCCTGCCAAACTGTGTTATGGGGCACCTTTTAGACTTGAAGCCCAAGGGAGCAAGCATCCTTTTCTTCTGTATCACAGTGAGCTGAACCTGCCCACTCAGACCCAGGAAGAGAAACAGAGTACTTGTGAGCTGTCTCTTCATCTTCACACACACCCCACCCAGTGGTTTGCTGAAGCCTACGCATGCCTACACAAGAGAGCCAATTGTTAAATTTTCAGGAATTATGCAAGCCTATTGTAAAACACAACCATTATAAAGAATTAAATTCTACAAACTTGAAATTAAGAAAACTGTATTAAAAACAAAGGCAATATTCACAACTTGTCACTTCCCAGTTATTTATTCCACTTTATTATCATCTGTGCTGCTAACATTATCTATGTCAATCATAATCATATGATGGAAGAACTCATAATCTGTGATGTCAAGTTCATAGATGGAAATTGGCAATGCTGGGAGTATTTACACCATGGAAACTGACTAATGCTATCGGCCCCTTTTTAGCTCTTAAAGAACTAGTTATTAAACATTTACTAAGATCACTGTGTACCAGCCCACCCCTAGCCGTGACACTATCATCTCTGTTTTGTTAGGAGGAAACGGAGGCAAAGATAACTGAAGAGACTGGTTCAAGGTTATGGAGTTAGTCAAGCAGACTGGCCTAAACCTTCCCCTCTGATACTTTGGCATATTGTCTCTTTATATAATGAGAGTAACATTTCTAGTCATGGGACACCTGCTTCATGGATAAATAAGATATCAGGCAGTGGTAGGCTCTAATAATTGACTAATGGAGGCACCAAAAATAATTAACTAATTTAATTAAAAACACTGAAGTCTCTTCTATGCCATACCATGGGCTTGGAGCTCTTTGCTCCTAAGGAGATTATCGCGTGGAAGAAGACACAGAGTATGCCATCAGGGTTTCACTAGTGCATGGTAAGTGCTGGGGCAGGGTCAACACAAGGTCCTCTAATGATGCATAGTGGAGGCACATAGACTCAAGATCTAGGAAGTCTTCCCTGAAGGAGTGACTTCTAAACTGAGATCTGAAAGCCCTAGCGAGGCAAAGAACAAGGAAGGGCACTGCAAGCAGTGAGCACAGCATGTGCTCAGGTCCAGCAGAGAGAGGGAGTGCTGGGGAGTTCAGGCATATAGGAGTGTCAGTGTGGATGGAGTGCAGAGACCAGCAAAAGGGGTCAGGAGGCAGGCATGGCAGAACTGTGGCAAGCTTAGCGCCTGCCAAGCCTCAGGTGTGACCTTTGATCCCAAAGGCAATGGGGAAAGATTTTAAATAGGGACAGGATAGGGTTAGCTTCATATTTTACAATTCATCTGATTGCGTTTTGAAAACAGACTGGAGGCTACGGCTAGAGAAACCATTTAAGGCCCTGGAACATGAAAATCCAAGTGAGGTTACAGCTTGTAAGATAAAGTCTCAGTTTCTTCCAGGGGATCTGTGTGGCTCAAAGGCTGGTAGTGACACTGCTGTGCACAGTGTCAGCAGGGTGGTGGGGAGACCCGCTAGAATGGGCTGCAGATGGAATAGGAGGCAAGCAAGTGTCAATCCTGTTTAGAAGTGTGTTGGTAGAAGAAGTGGATAGAAAAACGGGTGGAGGTCACATGAGGTTGGAGAAACACCTTTGCTTTCACTGCCCATCTGAGAGTGGCTTTGTTCTTCACCTCTTGCCGACGATATTTCTCCTGACCTCGATGCTCAGATCTCAGGCTGACACGTGTATGGTACTTGCAGCAAACCACAGTATTTGCCCCAGCCAATCAAACCTGGGTTCCAGAATGTCCTCTCCTTCCTCTGGCCTCCTTTGACAAAATGCCAATTTGCTCCATTCCCATTTCATTCATTCTTGGCTCTCTGAGGACAGGGTCCATGTCCTTATTCATCAGTGTATCCTCAAGGTCCAGTTTAATGCCCACACCAAATCTTTGAGGAATGATTGAGTCACAGTTAGATGGCAATGCCTTTTAGACTTGAGTTCCTAGAGGGTACTTTCAAATTAAGAGGCATTTGTTAACTCAAATGAATCTCTAATTTGAGGGAAAAAGCTATTTTGAGAGTGGAAGCATTTATGATCTACTCTTGTCCACTTAGTCCAGTTCCAGTTTTCCCAGAGCTAGATATTGAGTTGGGAAGGGACTGTTTTTCTCCATCCCTTCTCTCAGGCCTGCATTTCAAAATGGAGGACTTCAGAGTGTAACTCATTTCTAGTTTTCAAGACCTGCTCTTCTTTCACTTCTCAGTACAGTTCACCAAACTCCTAAACTAAAACTTTGATGTTGTTCTCAGCGACTCTTTCTCCCTTGCTACATCTAAGCTGGCGATCTCAGTGTGGGTTGTTGTCATGCTGAGCTTCTCACGCTGGCTCCAATTCCACCTCCTGCATAAGCTCCTCTGTTACATGAGTTGTTGCCTTTGCCCAAAATGCCCCGGACAATTCTTAGGTGTCCAACACCCAGCTCCAATGCCACTTCTTGATGAAAGCTTTTTAACTCATCTAGGCAGGCTTAGTTGCTTCACATGTTTCTACAGCAGCCCTCACTACATTTGGGAATAATTTATCTGCTTACAAGCCCATTTCTTCTATATCAAAAGCTATCTTTGAATAGATTTACTACAGTGCTCATCACTTAAAAGATGTTAAATAATATCTACGGGATGAATAAATGAAAACATAGATGAAGGCCTGCTTCCTGGAGGGTCCCAAGAAAATGTCTCTGTATTTTGGAAAGCATTTTGCTCACCCTCCTCTCAACTGAAACAGTTTGATTACTTCCTCAGCTCAATGTAGTGATGCTCTGTTAAAACCCACGTCTCACATACCCTGTAATATCCCTAGTCTGCCACAAAAGTTTGAATACCTCTCTGGAGGGTACACGTGAATGCTATTTTAACATGAAACTGTTTTGTTATGCTCCCTCATAATTAGACTCTCTATATAATGGGACTTGCTAAATTGGGAAGAGTTAGAGCATGTGTGGGGGCAGGAAATAAGACTGATAGATTATATTCGGCTCAAACTTTCAATCACTCATGAGATCTGTTGCAGACGTGGCAGATGGTGAAATATTCTAAAAAATCTGCAGAAAGGATCCACAGAATACTCTGGAATCAAGGCAAAACACAAGCGAACATAAAATGCAGTGGTCAGACGTGCAGTGAGAAGACATCCGATCAATCCACCAATATGTATTTACTCTAAATGTTGAGAATACTGCAGTGAACAGTACAGGCAAAAAAGTATTTAACCTCAGGGAGCTTATATTCTAGTGGGAGGATACAGCAAATTAATTAACAGTAAATTAGTGAAACATGTAGATAGTATGGAGAACAGTAGGTAGAGAAGGGAACAAAGTAATGTCAGATGATTCTAACTTTAAACAGAGAATCAGGAAATGCAACACTGGGTTGGTGATATTTAGATGAAGACCTAATAATGAAGTGAGCCACATAGATATTGGGTGCAGGGGTGGGTGGGTGATGGTGAACATTCCGGACAGAGGGAACAGCAAATGCAAAGGACCTGAGGTGTATATGTGTCTACTTTGTTCAGACAACAACAAAGAGACTGGTCTATTAGGACTAGGCCAGATTATGTTGAGTCTGTAGGACATTTTAAAGACTTTGGATTTTACTTTTTTTAGAGAGATTTTTTAAAAGATTTTATTTACTTATTTTTAGAGAGAATGGAAGGGAGGGAAAAAGAGAGGGACAGAAACATCAGTGTGTGATTGCCTCTCACACACCCCCTGCTGGGAACCTGGCCCACAACCCAGATGTGTGTCCTGACTGGGAACCCAACTGGCGACCCTTTGGTTCGCAGGCTGGCACTCAATCCACTGAGCCACACCAGCCAGGGCTGGATTTTACATTTATAAGATAGGAAACCATTGGAAGGTTGTAAGCCAAGGAGTAACATCTGACTTTGTTTTACAGAGACAGAATGATCTACTCTATTTGGCAGCATTTTGAAATGAAGTGAATTCATTTGATGAAGACAAGGCTGAGCAAGACATCATGGCTCAGATTCTGTGTTAATTCTCCTTCCAGTCTCCCTGTGTACTACCTTCTTCTTTTCATTCATCCAACACTTCTTTATTAAGAACCTTTTTAGTGCCAATCACTAAGGATATAGTAATGAGCGAGGTGGATGGAGTCATCACTTTTACACACCTTGCAGTATGACGGGAAGATGACTATGAAGCATAATATGTGTACTATCTTGGTCTGGGAACACAAAGGCATCTCTCTTGAGGAAGAGCTCTTGAGATGAAATCTGATGGCCAAGTAGAGGCAGCTGGGTGAGGGGATAGAGGAGAGCATTTGGGGCTGAAGAAGCTGCATGGGTGAGGGTTCTGAGGCCAGGGCAAGCACTGCACCTTCTCAACTCCAGATGCACAGTGGGCAGCCAATAAGACTGGGATATAGAGAGCAAGGGAGAGTGGGGTGGGCATGGTGGCCTAAAATGAAGCTGGAGAGGTGGAGGGGGCAGGTCACAAAGGGCTTTATAGAGATTCCTCCTAAGGGCAACAGGAAGCCAACAGACAAGATTTATATTTTGAAAAGGTCATTCATTCTGGCTGCCATGTGGTGGATGAAATGTCGGCTAGAGACTAATAAGGGCATTGTTGAGGTCATCGAGGCAAGAAGTACTGGAGGTTTGGACAAGCCATGTGGCAGGGATGTGAAGAGAAGTGTCCGTGTTGTGGACTTGGGACATATTAGGAGGTAAAATAATAGAATTTGGTGAATGATTGAATATGGGAAACATCAAGGATGATGCTTGGGTTTCTACCCTGAGAGGCTGGAAGGTAATAGTGCTGATTCTGACATGTATAATACAGGAGGATGACCAAGTTTGCTGGGGAGAAGTGGTAACTGACTTTTGGTAGCTGAGAAAGATTCATGAGAGGTGTGGAATGAGCAGAAGAGTATATGGGTGTGGATGTGAAGTGAGAGCCATGTGCACTGCAGATTACAAGTTTGGAAATCTTTAGCACATAGACAGTAATTGAAGGCTTGGACATGACGTGATCACTAAAGGGAGATGCACGTGAAGAGGGCCATGGAGGGCTTGGAGTATGCCCTCCGTAATGGCCAGACTGAGCTGGAGGCTCAGAGTAGTTGAAGGAAAGCCAAGAGAGTGTGGTGTCTTTGAAATCTAGGGCAGAAACGGGTGGCTTTGATTTGCTATTGTTGCTCCCAGCCCTGGGTCCTGTCTTTGTAAGGTTGTTGAAATTGCTGCATCAACAAAATTTGATCTTTCAAACTGTCTCCTATTTAACTCCAGAAAACACTATTTGCTGTCTCATCCTTGCCTGCTTCCTCCTCTCTTACCTCACCAAAACCAGACTGACTTTAGTCCTGTCTGACCAGATGTCATGTGCAGCTTAGAGGAGATGTCTGACTGCTTAAAACATCACAGAGAATGAAGTGGAGAATTGATAGCTTTCCTTTCAATGAATTAAATATATTGCGGTTCTAAGAGTATTTCTTGTGTCTGATGTTCTCTGGCCATCTATATTGGACCTTTATTTTACAGATGTGAAGACTGAAGCTCAGAGATGGCTTTCTTGGGGACTAACAGTGAGCAAGAAGAGGTCAGGGCTTGACCTTGCACCTTGAGGCTAGTGCTCTCCTAGCTCTTTGCTCACACATGCCCAAACAAAACACACCCATAGACACACCCATTGACACAGTCAGGGCACCACATTGAGCTACCACAGGTATATTTTCTCCCAACAACATTGATGGAAGACATGGGAAGAAACACAAACTTTTCTGAAGACAGTTTTGGGAAGGCCACTAATGCTGTTTGTCCACACTTGCCTTCTGTGTCCTGGTTCTCCACTGATGGGCTTTGCAGAAACATGAAGGCAGACAGGCTATTGACATTGACTCGCTGAAGTCAACGAAGAAACTCAACAGAACCAATAAGCCAATACTTAGCTAATATGGCCTTTCATTTTTGAAATCCAGAGGGTCAAAACCAATGGCAGCTGGCTTCAGAACCACCATTGCTTTCATTCCTGAGTGAGTAATAATAGGCAACCTTGGTTATGGGCAAAGAGTAAGATTAGGAAGAAGAGTTTCTCTTCAATGAAAGACACCATGGAGTTGTTACCACAGATATAGGGATGATGATATTTTCAAAATCTATAATTAGTGAGGCAATATCCAGAAAAAGTTAAGAAGTCAATACAAAGAAGCACAAAATGTGTAAAACAAGGGAATGGCTAACAAATATTTGGAGAAATGCTTTATCTCATTAGGAACCAAAAAAATGCTAATTACAAAAAATGAGACATATATTATTGAAAAAAAATTTAAATGGGAAAATATCCATTTGGAGCAGTAATCTAAGTACATGCCCATGACCCAGCAGCCCACTCCTGTGTACTGGCCACAGAACAATGTCGGCACAGGTCTGTGTGGAGACATGTGAAGGTGTCATCACAGCTCTGTTGGCAATAGCTGGCTGTTGGACACAGCCAAGGTGCCATCGCCAAGGGAACGGCCTAGTTGCATGTGGTGCATGCACATGGTGGAACACTGCATGTCAAGCCATGAGTGGATCTTAACACTGCACTTTAAGGTTGAGCTCTGTAATGTGTTTACTGTAAAGTGAAAACGCACACAAGAGTCAGAACACTGTCTCTTCCTCAGGGATACCGGTTTATCCAAAGATGTGTATTCATCACACTAGAGTGCATGCTTGTCAGAGGACAGGGGTTCAGGATCAGGGATGAAGCGGGGTCGGGGGCGGAATAAAAATAATAGCACAAAAGAAGTGCTTTTCAATGACTCTAACCAAAGAGTACCGTGAACTGAGCAGTGTGCTATGCTCTACTCTCAGGACCTGAGATCCAAAAACAAAGAAAAAGAAAAGACAAGGCATAATATTTAGAGTCAGAGGTTGCCATTTTCTATCTGAGACTGGTCCCTAATCCTTATGCACATGATTTAACTGGCAAGTCTCAGCTTTCTCATCTGTAAAATGAGAATAATGAATAACTTCCCTGAAAAGATGTGGTTAGATCTGATTGAGAAAATGAATGTACTTTGCTTGGCATATAGCTGTACAGTGAATGCTAGGTTCCTTCTTCCTCTCCATCAGCATCTCTCAGGGAGGTGCAGGAGTTCACCCTCCAAATAGTGCTCCTTGGTTGGGTCCTTCAGCTTCAGCAGTTGGTAATCTGTGACCACTCTTCTCAGGGGGCGTTCGCTGCCCAATGTGCAGAGTCCTATTGTTGAGAGGACACCAGCTGTCCTGGGGCCAGCCACAGTGAAGAGCCACCTTGCAAGGTCAATTTCCCATGACCTTTCAGCTCAGGGAGGGCAAAGTAACACTGGTCTTCCCAGGTCATTCCTGGCTTTCTGCAGCCCCAAATTCTAGATTTCTGTGCCCTTGTTCCCACTCTAGTGAAAGGCTGGGCTGCTCCTCTCAGAGACCTTAATTGCTTCTCCCTCTATCCAGCCAGCCTGGAATTATTCCCAAACCCACGTAGACTTTTAAAGGGGATTTTCTTTTATCTTCTTTGATTATATCCAGTCTTACAGAAAGCCCCTCCCTCTCTTTCAGCAGAAGTGAGTAGCCAGAATCCTTCCATGGTTGGTTCCTCATATTCCTTAGGAAAAGGAATTTGATTTTTTGTTGTGTTTTTTTTTTTTTTTTTTTTTTTTTTTTTTTTTTTTTTTTTTTTTTTTTTTTTTTTTTTTTTTTGCATTTGACTGTAGACATGTTATTTAACCCTTGGCGAACCTCTGTTTCCTATAAGGGCTAATAATTTCTACTTCATAGTGTCATTGTAGGGACGGAACAAGGTGATGGATACAAACTAGAGCACTTATCAGTGTGGGCCCATTGTCAGGATGCAGAGGCAGTGAGCCATTATGACTGTGGCTTCTGATGAACTTCTCTTTATCCTCTGTAGAGAGGAAAGATGAAAATTGTTCAGCTCACGCTTGGGCTTGGTGGTGGTCCCTTCCATGGGAGCAACTGTGCCAGTGCACTGAGGGGTGGGGAGTGGAACAGCAGGAAGGCCAAGAAGCCCTGAAGTGCAGAGGCCTCTCAGGCTCCCTGTGCTCCGTCCACATTGAGGGGGTGTTTGGGTGAGGAGGTCATACTCACAGGCCTGCCCCACACAGGAGTGTCAGTGTGGAACCCTAAGATAAATAGGAGCTGTGGTCAGTGGCATGTGAAGATCCAAAAAGCTGGAAACCAGGGAGCCAGGCACTTTGGCCGTCCCCCTTTCGATGCTCTGGTAAGTCAATGTGAAAACACTTTGCAAGCTGAGAGGAGTTTTTGCTGGACGATTGATTCTTTTTCGTACTCTCTGTCATGCCGAGTCATTCAGCTCGTAGTATTTCCTCGTCACTTTGTAATAGGAGGCTCTCTTCTTCCTCGTCTCTGCCAGCCAGGCCTTTGGGGAAAGCACCTCACCACGCTTAATGCAAAGGCAGCAGAAAGAAAGGTGGGGCCACGATCCTTCCGCAGCTCCACTGTCACTACTTTGGATGGCAGAGTTCCTTTTCCAACAGGGGTCAATAGCTCAGCCTCCAAAACCAAAGGAGTGACCTGGTTAATGTACTCTCTGCTCCAGGACCCTGGGTTTCCCTGACCTCTGAGCAGAGTGATGCAGCACAGTCATTGCATCAATATATGTTCCTTCAACAGTCAGCTGACTCAAATTCCTGATAAAAATACCCAATGTGCCTGCCAGGAGACTTTCAGAGTCCATGAACCCAGGTTTCCTGTTTCCTGTGAGGCCACGCCCATGCAGAGGTTTTTGAAAATCCACCCAATTACCACTTGTGCCCTTTTCAGCTCAGGGCACTGAGACAAGCAGGAGTATTTAAGAGCACCTGAGGCTGGAAGAGCCTCCTCTCCAGTGCTCCTTGGGACTTGTGACAAGTACAGCCTAAGCAATTTCAGCACTTCTGCTGTTGGGCTTGGGTTAATTAGCCAAGGTGAAGATGCTTTGAGATGGGGTGGCAGGGGTGGGGTGCGGGGGTTAGAGGAAATGGAGTTAAAAGGATGATGCAGAAAGAATCCTGGGGCCCAGAAATGGGACATGTTGATAGTGACTGTGGGTGATCAGGGCACTGCTCTGTAAAATGGGGAGTTCGAGTTTCCAGATCTGTGCTCACTGCCTTTGGCTGTTCTCCCTCTCTTCCTCCCTCCCTTTTTTTCCTGGCCATGTGAAAAATATTCGTGACTGAATGATTAGTCAGGAGCCAGCAGAGACAACGGATGTCTCTTAGGTGTCTTGGAGAATATAGGGTCTGTGATATTTTCAGAAGAGGAGTGTATAGGTAGAAATATCCTCAGAGATGCTGACTGGAGACAAGGGAGATTTACCTGATAGCATTTTTTTTTGAAGAAATAAAACCATGGAAAGCTCAATGAAATATGATATTCTTTTCCAACTTCAGAGAGCTAAAATATAATCTTTCATTTGTTGGACTCTTATCAGGTTCCTTGATCCTTTTTTTAAAATGTAAGTCCACAAGTATTTTTAGGTATACTTGTACTTACACATTGGCGTTCCCACTCTCTGTCTTCAGAGTAAAAAGTCAGATGGTATTTTGGTTGAGAGAGAGAGAGAGAGAGAGAGAGAGAGAATAAAATATGTTTGCTCCATGTAGACAACCAGCCTGAAACAATCATCTAAGACATACTTGGGGATACCAACTCTGTCCCCAGCAGTGACTGGAGCACTGGGTCACTGCTTATGTGTGCAACAGCACACTCACACATCTCAAACACATCCTAGGTGGGTTTAATCACTCTAAATTTCTTCCAGTGCATGTTATAGGAGGAATAAAATGTGCACATGAGAGCTGGGATTTTCTCTTAGACTGAGACTGGAGACCCGGCTGGAGAAGGGGTACTTATTTTCCTCCATCTAAGTTCAACTCAGCCAGCTCATATCTGCATCCAGGATGGAAAAAGACTTGGGAAGCACCAGTCTTGATACTGTGCAGAAGATATTTTGGGATTAAAGTACCATATTTGGCTATCTTGGTGGATTTAACAAACCATAGGCCTCTCAGCTCTACCGTTTCACTATCCTTTGGGTGCTAACTGCAGATGACTTGGTTATTCTGAAAAGTTGTTCATAATGACCCAAACGTCAAATGGTGGCTAAATCTCCATCCTGTGTGGTTAGAAGAGACTCCTACAAAGTATTCTTTAGCATCCTGCCTGTGTGCAGGCTAAACTTCCATCAGGGCTGTTCTGCAAAGTGGCCAAAGGACTGTGGGGACCACACTGAGGTTTGTGCTTCCCCAGCAGCAGTGGCGGGTAGCAGAGGTGAAGGCCCACTTCAGACGGTGCCCACGTGCCTTCCCTGGATGCTGTGGCAGCATACAGCCTTAATGGGACAGGGTGGAGAAAAAGGAGGAAAAGCCTGTGTCGGAGAAGAGAAAGGAGGACAGCAAGAGTGTGTGACAGAGGTGGAAGAAACCTTCTCACCATGCTACCATCTAAACAGATGGGATGACAGTGAGTTTTTCTTAAAGTCCTTCAAAATGCATCTTCGAACTGGGCTATTTTGTGCTCAGATTTTCTCAGATGACTTAAGTACTTAGCCCCCTCCTAAAGTCCTGACTGGATTAGCATCTTTCAGCCACTGAGCATCTCTCATTAAAAATGGTCATTTACCTCAGGAAGAGGATACCCCCAAGTATCTTGTTTATGTGGTGGGATTATGCTTGTTTTTTTCCTCTTTTTTTCTGAACCTTATGTGCTGTTGGTATGTTACTTTAAAATAGAAATTATTATATTTAAAAAATACTTCAGCTTTCCCAAAGCTCATTAAGGCTAAACAAGCTCATCATCACCAAAGGATCATTTAAAAACACTGGTTGGTGATTAAATTGTAAAAGAAGCAAAAACATGTACATTAATTTTTTCCACCAGGGAAGTGATTACAAATTTGTATTTTGTTGAAAATGTCTGTAAAAATTATGTTGTAAAATAAAAAAAAAAAAGCTTTTCAAACTAATGCTGAAGGATCTGGGGCTAGGAAAGCAATTCACATAAAACTGAGATTTGTACTTGGACTTTCCATGTGTTTGGACTTTGCAATTGTTTTCCTGCTGGAAAAGCAGGGTGTGGTAGTTTATGGTGCAGGGATATGTATGTCAAATGGCAGGACCTCACTGATGTAACACAGTCTTTGGTTGAAGACACAAAACAGGTGACATCTAGACTATTGATTCACTGTGATCCCAAACAGGAGCTAACTCATTCTTCCGGATAACCTCAAGTGGCAAAACGGTAATTATTCCCATTCTTCCTAGCTCTATTTAGATAAGTGACCTGGGCATGAAATTCTTTTTTTAAAGTATATTTTATTGATTATACTATTACAGTTGTCCCAATTTTCCCCCTTAGACCCCCTTCGCCAGGTACCCCACTTCCCTCCGGCAGTACTGCCACCCTTAGTTCATGTCCATGGGTTGTGCTTATAAGTTCTTTGGCTTCTCCATTTCCTGTACTAGTCTTAATCTTCCCTTTTCTATTTTGTATCTACCATCTATGCTTCTTCATCCCTATACCTTTTTCCCTACTCTTTTTCTTCCCCCTCCCAGATAACCCTCCAGATGATCTCCATATCTATGATTCTGTTCCTGTTCTAGTTGTTTGCTTAGTTTGTTTTTGTTTTTTAGATGCAATTGTTGATAGTTGTGAGTTTGTTGTCATTTTAATGTTCATAGTTTTGATCTTTTTTTCTTAAATAAGTCTCTTTAACATTTCATATAATAAGGGCTTGGTGGTGAACTCCTTCAGCTTTACCTTGTCTTGGAAGCACTTTATCTGGCCTTCCATTCTAAATGATAGCTTTGCTGGATAGAGTAATCTGGGTTGTAGGTCCTTGCTTTTCATCACTTTGAATACTTCTTGCCAGTTCCTTCTTGTCTGCAGCTTCTTATAAGAAATCAGTTGATAGTCTTATGGGAACTCCTTTGTAGGTAACCCTCTGCTTTTCTCTTGCTGCTTTTAAGATTCTCTTTGTATCTTTTACCTTTGGCATTTTAATTATGATGTATCTTGGTGTGGTCCTCTTTGGCTCCCACTTGTTTGGGCCTCTCTCTGCTTCCTGGACTTGTATGTCTATTTCTTTTACGAAATTAAGGACATTTTCTTTCATTGTTTTTTCAAATAATTTTTCAATTTCTTGCTCTTTCTCTTCTCCTTCTGGCATTCCTATGATTCAGATGTTGGCACTTTTGGAGACATCCCAGAGTCTTCTTATATTCTTTTTTTTAATTTCTTATTTCTTCATTCTGTTCTAGTTGAATGTTTATTTCTTCCTTATGTTTCAAATCATTGATTTGAATCCTGGCTTCATTCCCTTCACTGTTGGTTCCCTGTGGATTTTTCTTCATTTCAATTTGTGTAGCCTTCATTTCTTCCCTTAGGCTTTTGCAGTACTCAGTGAGTTCCCTGGGCATCCTGCTCACCAGTGTTCTGAACTCTGCATCTAATAGGTTGGCTGTCTCCATTTCATTTAGTTCTTTTTCTAGGGTTTTGTTCTGTTCTTTCACTGGGACCGTATTTCTTTGTCTTCTCAATTTGGCAGCCCCCTGTGTTTGTTTCTGTGTATTAGGTAGAGCTGCTTTCACTCCTTGCCTTAGCGTACTTATTACATTGTATGGGACAAAGTCTTAGGTATTTGTGAGGGTGTGGCAACCCGCTCACTTCTATGTGGCTCTCTGTGGGGGGAAGGGGTCTGAGAGGGGACAATGCTGTTGCCTGGCTTCTGGAGGCTTGCTTGGCACTTGGCCCATTTCCATTCACTTCACCCACTTCCCATATGTGACTGGCAGCCTTCTAGCTGTTGCCCTGCTGATGGCTCCCAGAATGGGTAGGTTTGGGTATATTCTAGGTCCATGCAGGTCCACCCCATCCCCTCACTAGTTTTCACAGCCAGAAGTTATTAGCCTTTATTTTCCCAGCCCTGGAACCCTGGGTTGTGTGGTCTGGCCTGGGGCTGGGATTGCTTGCCCTCATGGTATCCCTCCCAGGTGTCATCCACCACATGTGAATGTGGGAACACCCTTTCCACCACCACCTCTCTGGTGTCGTACCATGTCTTCTCCATCCCAGCTCCACATCCCTGCTCCTCCTACCAGACTGGATAAATATGGCTTCTTTAAATCCTCAGTTGTCAGACTTCCGTACAGTTCAATTTTATGGCAATACTGGGTGATTTTTTTTTAGGTTAGTTGTGATTCTTCTTGTGGTTGGGCGAGGAGTCAAAGCATGTCTACCTCTGCCTTCATCTTGATTAGAAGGGGGCATGAAATTATTAAGAGTTATTTAGGGTAAAAAGCATCTTACTAATCAGGATTAGTAATGATTTATAACAACAATAGGAAGTGTATTATCTGAGCATTGCATGGGGAAGCTGGGCTTGGCTTCATTTGCATTGTGTCTTGGTTTTCTGCTGAGATGTGGTTCTCTTAACTGGTAGTCTTGTAGGCGACTGGGTGGGTGAGATGGGGAAGCCAGGATTCTTCAATCCTGCCATTGAGGGAGAGTGTGCTGACTCCAGGCATGGGGTGGTTTTGCACAATGCACAATTGATTTGTTTTTGTTCTTGAACATGCCATCTAACTGGACTGCAAGCATCTCTGGAACAGGGACCTGATCCTTTGACTGTTCTGAAAAACCACCAGCACCATTGCTTTTGTGCCGAGCTTAGTGCAGCACGTCCAGCCTGATGGAAGCCGATTTAGGGCACTGAACATGCTCAAAGACTATTTTATACAATATAATTATAGTAAATTCTGGACACTTAGCACCTTTAGAGCTAAGAGCAGTACTCCGGGGGCTGATGTGGCGGGGGTGTTAAGAACTTCACTGGGCTTTGCTACACACACTCCCCCAGGAAGCTTGTGCTAGAGAACATGCTTGTTTCTAGAGAACATGGGCCCCCTGAAAGAGAATGGTTAACTGGCCCTTTATGGCTCTGAGGTAGAAAAACAAAAGATTCTCTCATTAGCACTCAGCACAGTGCTAGCTGGCTGATTAGTCTGCAGTCAGGTTTGTTGGAGAAAGGAGACAAAGCCAAGTGCAGCAGCTCAAGTGTTATCAGAAGGACACTGTCCTGGGACTGGTGGACAAGACCTGGAAGAGCTTAGGCATGGTTGTTCTGACCTTGGCATATACCTGGAGGGCCCACAATAAGAGGAAAGAAATGGATTCCATTAGATACAGTCTCAACTAAGCTAATTTTGTCCCCAGGGGATAGTTGACATTATTTGGGGACATTCTGGGTGTGCATTGTGAGGATGCTATTCCACAAAAGAATTATCTGGTTCAAAGTGCCAGTAGCCTGAAGTTCCAAATACCAACATTCTAGAAGGGTGTGGGATGGATCATGTTGGATATGAGTTTTATTGGCAGGTGGAGCTGGGACTGGGAGCTGGATGATTTTTAAGCTCCTTCCTAGCTCTTTGATTTTTTCCTTTAAAAAAAAATGGGCAGAAGATTGGAAAATGATAGGCATGAAAGAATGTCAGGAAATTATGATTAGATTAATTTAAAAATGAAAACTGAATGGTCACTATTAGCCTTGAAGGATGGAATTTTTTTATTACATAGAAGATGCTAAGAAATTAGTATTCTCTTTTGGAGGCACTAGAAAAATAAATGGTTTAAGTTGAGGAGGAAAATTTGGGTTCAATCAGAAAAGGTATTTCTCTGTGTGTAACAATGATAATAAATTAGTCTAAGTTGCTGGGGAAAGTTATGAAATCACCTTTCATGGACATCCTCTAAGGAAGTAAAAGCTGTAGCTATCTGTCTGGGATAATGGGAACAGACTTGAACCTGGAGCAAGGTCCCTCTGAGTGTTGGTAGTCTGTGTCTCTCTCATCTTATTCTTTACAGAAAAAAATATCACTATTGCTATTTTTTCCCTTAGGAGTCAGCCTCTCCTTTTCAACCACTCACCTCACCCACTGTCTAGCCACACTTGTTAGTAACCATTTCAATGGTTGTCGACCCTACTTTAATCTCTTGTCCTTCTAAGATCATTATCTGTTGGTTGAGGGCTTTCCAGGACGGAGGCTCACACCAGATGCTGCCCTGTAATTGTGACACACCAGGGGTATAAATGAGGAGCTCACCACTGTTGTAGCCCACAGTGTGATTGGTACCTTGGCTCAGGAAACTTTGCAAGTCACATTAGCATTGAATGTTGCTGCCTTATTGCATTGCAATGCTGTATCTAATTTGCTGACCAATATTACTATCTTAGATCTTTCTTGATGTTCCTCCAAATCTCTCCTGCCTGCCAAAGTTCTGTGATTGAGGTAGTTATTTCCCTTGGAAAGTATTTTCCGGATGGATTTGATTTTGTGGTCTCTGCTCCATGTTTGTTACAGAGGAGGGAAGAAATAAGAGTCAATGTAATTTCTCCGCAAAGTTTTAATGAAAAACAAAGGAGAATATAGGACCTTTTCCTTTTTTCTCCCCGACCTAGGGCTTCTACTTCCAACCAAGTGTTTATTTCCAAACATCAGGGCACAGCACTTGTGTCCCTGTGTGGCCCACTTATTTTCATTTAGAGAAAATTCCGTGTTGTGGCCACAGACTGTACCTTTCCCCAGGCCAACCATCTTGCACTGTTTTTGCTTGGCAAAAGTTAGAGAATTTGGATGCAATTTGTATAAGTTTGCTCCTTAGAGTACATGTCTTTCTTTTTGTGGCTCATCCGTACCATCTTTCCTGGTGGGTTATTTTTCCTAATCCTACTGGTTCAAAGGGCAGTCTTTGAAGTCAATCTGACCTGGTCCTCATCCTTGCTCTAACAGTCACTGTATGACCTCAGGTAAGTTACCTCACCTTTCTATGTATCAGTTTCCTCATTTGTAAAATGAGGTCAATGAAGATACTGACCACAGAGAGTTCTCATGAGGATCCAATGAGATAAATTACTTAATGTAGGACCTAGCACTAGTAATCGTTTGGTAAATGCAAAGAGATATGAAGCAAAGAGAAACATGCTGGAAGCTGAGATGTCACTGAGCCTCTAGAATTCCCGCATGTTATCGTGGTGATATCAACTTCTCACCTATTTCTTCACCCAAATAGGCCCAGTCGTGAATACAGTTATGACCTGGGATGGATGCCCGTCTGTGTGCCCTGTAGGAGACCACGAAGAGCAGGGTGAAGGTCCCAGTTCTGGGAGAAGGTGCCATTCCGACTCTTTGTGTAACTATCCGTGCCATGGTTTTTTGCCATCAGTTGTCACCTCTTGCTAGGGGACATTTTACCAGTGTGTTATTCTTCCCTCCTAGTCCCAGTGATTCATTAAGTCCATTTTGGTGAGGTCTGGTTTTAGGTGTGGCCTAGAAATCACCTCTTCATCCCTTTTTAGACCATGGCACTTAGTGTTGTCTGGCCTCTTGTACTTTAGGGGAGTCCCACTTGTCTAGATACCAGGAAAGTAGATCCTTCTGTCCCCTGGCTCCCAGATATTGCACTTGCTTAACATCTGCCAGGCTGGGAGCCAGTCCTTGAAGAGACAGCAGCAGTTTCTTAGTATTTCATTGCAGAGGTGATCCATGCTTTAGCTCCTTCCTTCCCAGGCCCTTTTCTTATCTGGACAATATATGGGATGGGACTCTCCAAGGAGCATATCTAAGGAAATTTTCATGAATTGGGAACATTTGCTACATTTTAAAATTTCATGTAGGTATATGTGTATGAGAGCTTGGCTCTGTCTATGTGAGGTTGGGTTCTTGATACCCTGAAAGGCTCATTTGGCTCACAACCAATGATATACTGGTTGCCCTTTAATCTTAGTAGGAGAATTCTGGGGCATGAGGACCCAAAGTAAAACTAGGATGCGAAGGAAGGCTGAGGGGTTTCCATTGCCCCAGTTACAGCATCAGACCAGGAAGCAAAAGCCAAATAAAGACAAGGTTGCAGGGACAAAAGTATGGGAGATGGGAGACTTCGCAGTGACTGAGCAGGCCCTCCTGGAGACCCTCTTCTGCTGCACAGCACCCCAAAACCCAGACGCCATCCCAAATGGCAGATAAGTCCAGAACTTCTACTGGCCCACAAAAGCTATACCAGGCAAATAATACCCAAGATATGTTAGATATGAGTTGAAACTGGCATTTACTCTTCTCCTTAGCTGTGTTTGCATGTGCTCATCCATATTAGGTAGTTTTTACTCAAGCTGAGACCAGTTCAGCATCCGTAGTTCATTGGCCACCAAGAACAAAGAAGATGACCCACAAGACTGAGTCAGGTGTTGTATGCTCCTGTCAGGACCTGCTGACTCTCATTTCTTTGAAGTTTGCATTAGCTAAGGTGTTTTTATGTTAGTCCTTAGGCCAGCAGAAAATTCAGCTCTGTTTCCTTCTGTTTATCTCAATTCCATTTGGACTCCAGTTGGGAAATTCTTCACTGATTGTCAATGACTTTGGGAGACCCTGGGACTTCACAGATGGAAATTCAGTTTCTGGACTCAGAAAGGTCTAAGTAGAAGAGAGACTAGAACTCAAACAGCTGTGGTTTTAGTGTGCCCTGTGCCAGAACAGAGGCACGTGGCAGAGAGGAGAAGGACCACTGCCCACCTGGGCCTGTGTGAGGTGGGGTGCAAGGGGCAGGATGAAAAGAGGACCAAGAAGCCTTCTTGAAGGTTAAAAGCTGAAACTCAAGTAGGAGGTACTCTGGCAGGCATCCTAGGAGGAGGGAAGAGCGTGTGGGAAGGCCAGAAGTGTATGAGGGACCCTGGTATGCTCTCAGAGGTGCTAAGAATTTCGTTTGGGTAAAATGTGGGGTTTGGGAAGGGAGTCTGGCAGGAAGGGTAGGGAAGTGACAGGGATGAGGTGGGAGAGGCAGGCACCATCAGGCAAGTCTGGAAGAATCTCATGGGCCAGGGGGGTTTTAAGATGCAGGTGATAGGGGGCTGTTTATGATTTTGCCAAAAAAAAAATCCTTCTGGCCACGGTGTGAAGAAGGGATTGGAAGCTGGGAGCAAAACCAGGTCCATTGAGAGCCTTCATCCTAAAGTCGTCAGAGATATTTAGCAAAAAGAACCAAGGGTCCCCATTTCCCATAGGAATGCAAACACATTTAGTTGTGTCAAACAGGACATCTAATGATGGGCTTGAATTCCAAGCCAAGTTTGCTCCATGCCCATGATTGGAAGCTCCCTGTTCCTACTCTTTCTCTAGATGGATTCTTGCAAGGGTTAACAAAATAAAAAAGGAAACAGAGCTTCAGCTATGGGATATGTGAAAAGATCTTGTGAAAGAAAGCAGCCAGAAAATCTCAGGCAGAGAGCGGAGGAAGGAAAAATATGCAGAGTAACAATGGATTATAACAAAAATGTGAACCCTTGTCAGATAGGATGTATCTGACTCACTGTTCAATAGGGAACTAAGCAGAGGGAGGCATGCCAGCTGCCTGCTGACAAGAAAGGGACAGGGGAATTTCAATAATCTGCATATAATTCATTTTAGTTTGTGTTTCAAGGGTAATACAAAGGATCTAACCACAGAAGAAGTGGACGTTGATATATCAGTTACCACCATCAGTGATGATTCACTTGGAAGCTTGGCTATAATAGAGTCAAGGCTAAGAAATGTCTTTGATGGTGTTGTCTTGGGCTACCAAGAGTGTCAGAATTTATTACTGAGGGCTGACATTTACGAAGCACTTAGAATGTGACAGGCACAGTTTTTACAGCCTCATATGTCACTCCTTTAATCCTCAGAGCAACCCAGGAGGTAGGTTATATTATTAGCATCCCCATTTCACAGATGAAGAAATCAAGACACAGACCTTATGTAACTCACCCAAGGTTACACAACCAATGAACTGGAGAGCAAAAGCTGAGATCCCCGCAGTCTGGTGGCAGGGTCACTGTTAACCAACCCAGCAAAGCCTTCCCTGGCAATGGTCTAGGTAAGCAAGGTTAGCCAGTTAGATGAAATAGGAATGGATGTGCATGCTGCTCAGAGTTGTTCACAGGCTGCACTGGACAATTTTGAATGCATTTGGGATAACAGAGTTGTAGGAAAAGGCCTCAAAAGGAAAACCAAAACCAAGAAGGTCCGAAGCAAAGCAAAGGGCACGGTGCAGCCTTGCAGGAGACAGGGAGACTGTGCATGCTGGTGAGGATGTGTGGGCAAGAGCGGCTGGCTGGAGAGGCAGAGGTGATCACCTGCCAGGAAGAAAGCTACTCTAGGAGAGCATGTGTCAACACAGCAGGGGACACAGAAGAAGGAGCAGCATGGGAGCACGGCCATGTAGTCTTCCGAAGGCCCTGTCTTTGGGACTCTGCCCTGATGGGGGAAGTCTGTGTGGAACCAGTTCAGTCCTGGCCTGAGAGAACCAGGCAGATATGGTCACAGAGCCACAGAGCCGTGGGCCTGAGGAACCCTCCAGGGTCACCTGTTCTACCCCCTGTCTAGGTTGGACCGCACTTACCCATCTTAGAGCAAACACATGAGGTTTCTGTCCTTACAAACCCCTGGGATATCTTGGAGAGGATGCTCTGTTTCTTTTGCTAGTCAGAGCTTTGTGAAGTGATCGATGGTTTCTGCAAATGCTTGAGGTGTCTGATCCTCTTGTTTGTTCATGGTCTCATAGACAGTGGAAACTGGGAAGAACTTCCCACTTCTGCTGGTCCAACTCTCTTACTTTACAGATGTAGACACAGTCTTAGGATGAGAGGTACTTAACAGGGCCACCCAGTTGGTTGTTGACCAGGACAGAAGTGGGTCCTGTTGTCTGGAGTCTGGTCCAGCACCCTTGAACAAGCTGGCTATGCTGTAGGTCTGCTTTATGAAGCACTCGGTGCAAATTACCAATGGAATGGCTAGTTATGGGTTCCGAATCAGTGAGTTCTTGGATTCACAACATCCTTTTTATTTGTTTATTGCTCTGTTTCCTGGTTTTCTTTTTCCCCTTTCCTCTTCTCACCTATCATCACATGTCTGACATCTCCCAAGTTGGTCTCCTTGTCCACAAATTCTTTATACTCTCTCCCGAGTTGTTGCTGCTTCTCCATCTCCCTTTCATGGTTTTTGTTCCCCTCTCCTCCTCTGCCTCACCTTCCCCGCCACACACATGTGTGTGCACACACAGAGATGTACACATTCCTGGCGGCTCACATTCTTTCTCTCAATTTAGAGAGAGACACAGACAGACTGGCTCCAGCCTCTCCCCCTCAGGAGTGCTAAAAACCAGTCCATCTGCTGTGGATCTGGTTATTATTTGAAATTTTGCCTTATGGAGTAAGAGGGAGGCTAGGATTCCTATATTTTCTCACTCTTCTCTTTAAACACAAGGAAGTAGATGTTTCTCACCTAATAAACACATTCATAAGAACTTGGCAGGGGATAGGGAAGCTATATTGACAGCCCCCTTTAGGGGAATTAGTGTAGTGTCTTTTGCAGATGGGAACGTCATGAATGTTTGGATGACTGAAGTGATATGCGCTAGTCGTGGTTTAATCTCTAGCACATGAATCTCCATGGAAATCAGGGTTCCTTCTTTGCATTATTTTGTCCATGTCAGATTGTAGCGCTTTTGTCAGCCAGGAGGCTGAGGCTAGAGCGGTCTATCGTTAACCTCAGGGCTAAAGTTTGAGTGTGAGGGAGGCTTAGGGCCACAGCCCCAGACTTTCAGATCAGAGTGGCCCTAACTGCTGAGCCCTGCAGTGGGGGTGAGAGGCAGTGACCTTCAGAGCTCCTTTTAAGAAAGTATTCTTTACTGATGGCCCCAGAGGGAATCACACTAGCAAGGACTTCTCAGTGGTAGCTTCCCTTCCAACTTTGACATGTTAAGAGCGACTCACGGCAACTCAGGCCCTATCCTCCTTCCTCTCTAGTCCCATCTTGTGCAGATAAGATGTCACACAGTGTCTTCCAGCCCCCCAGGAAGCCTCCTCACACAGGCTCCGCTGACTTTGCTGTCCCCATCTCCATGCACTACGTATTTCTCTTCAAGTCTAACTTTTCTGATCCCCTGGCCCTTTTTAACTGTAGCATGACATAAGGTTAGCCTCCTGCAGCCCAGTTTTCTACAGTCTGAATCCAGGGTCCAAGTTTCTCCCTGTTCCATCTAGTATGCCCACGTAGGCCAGAGATGAAGGGGATTTTTATTTTATTTCAATTTCAGCTAGAGGGCTTGCTCCTCAGCTTCCTCGGCCATGTCCCCTCCACTCTCCCCCTCTGACACATGGCAACTGGAAGACTGGCCCTTCCTATTTCACAGCAAGACTCAGTTTTGAAAATGCACATGAAGGCCCTGACTGGGTGGCTCAGTTGGATGGAGCATCATCCATGCACCAAAAAGTTTTGGGTTCAATTCCCAGTCGGGGCATGTACCTGGGTTGCCAGTTTGATCCCTGGTTGGGGCATGTATGGGAGGCCACCAATAGATGCTTCTCTCTCACATCCGTGTCTGTCTGTATCTCTCTATCCCCCTTCCCCTCTCTCTAAAAATCAATAAATATATATCCTTGGGTGAGGATTTAAAAAAAAAAGAAAATGTACGCGAAGTCATTTTGAAAAGCATGGGACCCTAGAGAAAGGAAGTATCTTTTCATTTTAGTCTTTTAGGCCTTTGAGTTAGTGTTTGTACAGTTAGGTTGACGAGTGATGTTTTACAACCACCCCCCTCAGGAGCCTGAGCCCGCAGTTTGTTGACCTGGTGTCAGCACTGTTGTTGGAGGCAATGCAATCAATTCTTCTTTCCACAAGGAATTGGATCCAAAACACAACCTATTCCCTGCTCGCTCTCACTTCCTGAGATAATCTGCCTGGATCAGGACTGAATTATTGTTCCTGGAGATATGCAAAGACATCCTTAAATTTCCCGAAGGAGGGGTCAGGGGATTGTAGAGAAAAGTGACACTTCCTCCTGAATCTCTTAGCCTTTTCTAGATAAAATCTTCCCCTCCGGCAGGACAGCCCCCCCCCAGGGCACATCTGGGTATGAGTGAAAAGGTTGGGGGTGTCACTGTGACATTTGGAGCCAGGAATGTTAAACATTCTGCTCTGCTGCGTGCAATCTGCACTGTGAAAAACAGCCCCACCCCCAATGCTAGGATGTCACAGAATCAGAGAGATAGAGAGAAAAGTCCCTGTAGAGGCCCGGATTCCAACACCCTCCTTTGACAAAGGAGAAAATCTTGGCCTAGAAAGGCAAAGTGGTTTGCTTAAGGTCACACAGCTAGCTGGGGACAGAGCTGGGACAGGAGCCCAGCCCTTGAGTTCTGAGCCCAGCATGTCTTCCACGATGTCGGTACAGCAGAGGGACAGGGAGGGCCGTGGCCACAGGAGCCGGCCTCACCTAGCGTGGACCTCAGGCAGGTCCTGGGTGGCAGGGCCACTTGGCAGTTGACTGTATCTGCACTTCTAGAGCTGAGCTAACATGTGGCCTCCTGGGCTTACTGCTGCCCAGGGCTGATTTGGCTCTCCCTTCGGGGAGTGAGTTTGCTTGTTTTGTTCAGATTTTCCTTCTCCTGCTAGAAAACACCCCCAAATAACCCCTATGTTTAGGAGCAACATGAGTTAGCTTAATGAACCATCAAGGCCTCCCTTGGATTAGAGGAAGGGGCTCTCTGGGTGATGGCCCATGTCATGTGTACTTGAGGGAGGATGGTGGAGAGGCTCTGGGTGGGCGGGCTGCAGGGGGCTGTGTGTCTATTCTTAGTTCTGTTGCTATGTGATGCTGTGCAAGCCATTGAGGCTTCTTGTTCTTGCTGCTGTCCCCTGCCTGGAGCACTGCAGTCGCTATTTCTTCTCAGTGGGAGTCAGAGCTGGTAGGGGTGGGAGAGGGAACCCTGTGCTGACTAGATGTATCAGCCAGTGGCCAGACAGG
Organism: Macrotus californicus; assembly: GCA_007922815.1. Lineage (NCBI taxonomy): Eukaryota > Metazoa > Chordata > Mammalia > Chiroptera > Phyllostomidae > Macrotus > Macrotus californicus. The sequence goes on from VMDR010002136.1 coordinate 23,892, forward strand.
AAACAAAAAGCACACTCAAATGAGGCAGTTGAGGGGATTTTAATAAAAGGAATGCTTTCTGTGGAGGCGATCAGGTTAAGGATGCTCAGTGGTCCCAGCCCCTCTATCTCTCTCTGTAAACTCCTGTCTTTCCTAGGGAGAATCTCAAGGTGGTGAGCACCTTCCTTCTTCTCTATGTTCACTCTCCACACTCCTCCACCTGCCTGGAACCTCAGGGTGGGAGGAATACATCACCTGGGCCACCCACTGTGCCTGCAGTGAGACAGCAGGAGAGGAGGGCTGGGTTCGTGTCCCCTGCTGGGGCTTGTTGGCCTACCAAGTGGCCCTCTCCACACAGCTATCCCTCTGGGTTTTAGGAACTCTTGTTCCCCCTCATCTTTTCAGGATGAAGGATATGTGGACACAAACCTTGTCTTCCCAGGGAACAGAGTCTAGTGGGTGAGGACTTGTGCTCCCCAGGGAACACTGCTGGGACCAGGAGTACAGGGGTAAGGTCTCCTAGCTGTCCATGGGGATGGCGGCTTCTCAAGAGCAGACACACTGGACTTGAGTCTTGACTAGGTCCTGTGGTTTTGGTGCCAGGTTGGCACCATAGGCAGGAGGAACAGCACATGCAGAGGCACCGCTGCAAATGAAACTGACAAGGCACAGTTAGGAACCCCAAGTTCTTTTTTGATGGCAAAGAGTAGAAACCCAACTTAAAGTAGTTAAAGCCAAGCAAAAACATAAAAGGTTGGTTTTAGTAACTAAAATGTCCAGGGGCTGCAGGTATGACTGGCGTCAGGTGCTGAAATATACCCATCAGCTCTCTGTCTTTCTGCCTGCCTCTCTCGTCTGCTGCTCCTAGGTTCCCTTGACTGCCAGGCAGGCTATCCCCACTGTGGAAGGGGGCCAGGAAGAGGAGGAAGGCAGATACTTTCTGTAGCACTAGGCTCATGTGTTCCTTTTAAGTTGTGAATTTAGAGAAAGACATGCACTTTTCTCCCAGCCTACATATAGCAAGTATTATGAGAAGTTAGCCCTCCCAGCTGGGATGACAAAGAGAAACTTTGGCAAGGTCTGGGTCAGGCCCATCCTTGGGCAGGTTGCAGGCCCAGAATCAGTCAGTACACTTGGAACACATAGAGAAGGTTCCCACCGAAAATGGGCTTTTATTACCTGAGGAAGAGGGGAAGGCAAAGCATTTGTGGAACACTAAAAATAGAGATCCTGCAGCCCATTTCATCGGTGTAGCTGGGGAGAAGGGTGTGTATGCGGGTGTGTGAGCAGGGGTTTCAGGGGTTGGAAACTAAATAGAGAGCAGGGTTTGGGTAATGACAGCTTCCCCTGGGGGCAGAAGGCCCCTGGAGTGTTTTAAACAGAGGAAGGACTTAGTCCCAATTGTATTTTTGAATCATAATCTGAAAAGAAAGCTACTCTCCACTAAAAAGAAAACATCTTTTAAATACATCTACTACATCCTAAAACCGAAAAGAAATGCAATTGGGATCATCTGCTAGTGAAGTCTCCCTGCTTTGCTCCCTCCTCAAGTATCCATTGTCTAAGGACAGGGCTTGCTCTGGCGAGCATATTTTCAGTTTGAATTCTTACTTACTCAGGGCCTGATCCTTTTAGTTTGGGGCTGGAGGGCCAGGCCTAATGTGCCTGATTGCTGGGCCAGGCTCCAGTTCCACTGTCTCTATGGAGCCAGAAGCATTTGCAGGCAGATCTTGGCCGGGACACCGACAGGCAGCCTCTCTGCCTTCAGTCCCCACCATGGGCCCGTGAGTCACACCAGGCCTTGTCATACTTGGAGCAGGCACTAAGCCACGTGCTCTGCTCTCTCCACAGCAGGCAACCACTATTGATACTGTCTAATTGCACAATCGTTTTTCGTTTGTCAAGACCCACCTGTCTCCGTGCAAAATAGAGACTGACAGTCGGGTGGGGGTGGACATTTATCAGTGCGGAGGAAGCAGAGACATTTTTGCTCAGAGCAACTATTGGAGTATCAGTAGCAGAGACTCCTAGAAGAGCCACGATGGCAGGGAGGAAGGCTAAAGACCTGGGCTCTGGAATCGGACTGCTTGGATTCAACTCTAGTGCTGGCTCTCACTGACGGTGAGACTCGGGTTGCTTTAACATCCTTATCCGTGTGGTGTGAGATGAGCCCCTATGTCATCGATGCGTAGATGGAAACGCAAGGTGGTTATACTGCACTTGCCACAGTGCCTGGGTCAGTAGGTGTTAACTGTTACCAGTGTCACACTTTTCTGGCCTTTTCATGACATAGGTCCCTGTTTGTTATTGGATCTGTCCATGTCACTGGATGTCTTTCTCAGGTGCTGGACTGTCTGGGTGGTCGAGTTAGGTGGACCAAGCACAGACAGTGTTGGTAAGAGGTTTCACGATGGCCTTGGGCATGCCCTCCTGGCCTTCTCTGACAGGACTTTCTACTCACCGCAAAGTCCTTGCCAGTCTGGAAGAAGTAGAGATAATTACAGAGTTGGAGGGGACATGTGGTCGATTTAGTTTGCAGAAATACTTGGTGTGCAAATATTTTTATAGGTTCTTTATTTGTCAAGTCAGGCACAGATTGGAAACCTCAGCATTTTAATATATCACCTCTCCTGGGGTCCTGTGCATTGAAAATGAATGCTTATTTTTCCAGCAGTGGGTTTTCAGGATAGTTTTATTTTATTCTAGTGTTGTGACTTTAGAGAACTTGTAAGTGATCTGTCTTTCCTACTTTAGACCAATGAAAAACTAGGACTTCACAGTTGGAAAGGGGGGCGTCCCATGATTAGCATTTTTAGTGATAAAGCAGAACTGGAGAATAAGGCTTGACTCGTGGTCATGACGGGGCTCCCTGATATTTTCACCGCAGAATTAAATTTTCCAGTGTGGTCATAGGCAGAGTTAGACACACCTAGCCTCTCTGAAGGGTCCAGCCTCCTCGCACATCGCAGAGGAGGAAGGAGAAGAGAGCATGTGTGCTCTCATCTCATGGCAATACATCTAGAGCCATACCTGCTCCTTCTCGGTGTTCTCACCTCAGTAAGCGGCACAGCTGAGCACTCAGTTACTCGGGCCAGAAGCCTTTGACTCTTCCAGATTCCTCTTTTCCCATTTCACCTTACATCTAACTCAACACAAAGTTATGTTGAATATATCCCAATAAAATATATCTCACTTCCAACCATACCTCAGCTCCACCATCACCTTCATCTGATCCAAACCACCCTCATTTTTTGCTTGCTTGGACAACCTAGATATCTTCCCAACTGCTCTCTTTGGCTCTCCTCTCACAACGCAGCAGCCAGAGTGATGGTTGAAAACTATAAGTCAGATCGTGTTCCTCTTCTGGTCCAAACTCACCATTTCCCATTAGAAGCTCTTTACTTTTGCCTCTGAGGCTCTTCACGACCTTAGCTCCTCCCACCACCCCCTGCTCACTCTGTTTCAGCCGATGTGCCCTTCTTGTGGGTTACCTAAGCTCACTGTTGCCTCAGGACCTTTGCACATCCCATATCCTCTCAGTACCTTCTCCCCCTGATCTTTGCTCATCGTTTTATTCAGGTCACTGCTCAGCTGTTGCCTCCTCAGAGAGGCCTCCCCTGACCACTCTTTCTAAAATAGCTACACTCTGTTACTCTCTTTGCCTTTGTCTTTTTAAAATTCACTTATTACTGACTGATGTTATATTATACATTTTTAAATGATTGTTTGGAACTTTGTTTTATTCACTGCTGTTTTCCTGGTGCCTGGCACAGGGTCTGACATAGGGTAGGAGCCCAGTGGGTGGGCACTGAGTAAATCAGTCCTGTAGCAAAGCAAGTCTGAAAGAGCAAACCCAGAAGGGACAGAATCACGCCTGCTCAGGGCCTCCTCCCAGGCTCACTTGCCGGTGCAGCCATTCCTCCCCGTGGTACCAAGGCAGGAGGAAGCTCCTCCCCCTGAGGTTTCAGAGAGGCAGGTTAGCATTCTGGGTATTGCTACTGGCCTTATTTTACAGATGAGAAAAGCCCCAATTTCAACTTGCCTCTCTGTGCGCTTAACTTGTCCGCTCTATTGCCTTTTTGGTTCATGTACTTCCCATAGCTTTCTTCTTCGAATCCTCACCACAATTGTACAGTGCAGAAACAGGTGGAAAAGGTGTTCGGGGGTTTAAGTGACAGCCCCCAGCCTGAAGTAGCAGAGCTGATCTTGGATTGGGGCAGCCTGACTAAAGTCTTTGCGCTCCGCCCCTGCCCCTTGGGGAGCAGAGGCCACCAAGGACGCAATGGTGCCATGAGGACCAGTGAGGTGAACACGTGTTTAGCTCCTCATGCAGGCCCTGTGTGACCCAGCTGGCACTTACTGGGCACCTGCTATGGGCCAGCTCCATGCTAGTGTTGGGGGATACAGAGTGGAAGGTGACAGAGTCTGTGCCCTGGAGAAAGTCAGTTCAGTAGGGGAAGCAGATGAGTGAAATCCAGCAATTTTTACAGCCACTGCAGTATGCTAAGTACTGCAGTATGGTGAGCCTAGGAGGTCATGGCACGTGGGAGGGACACTGAACTTGGTGTTGCAAGGTTAAGGAAGGCTTCCAGTAAAGGGCATCTCCCTGGAGACTGGGAAGATGGGTGGGTATTAGCCAGCTGAAGGAGAAGGGCGAGCGTGCCTGGTCTGTTCTGAAAGTCACGTGCAGTTTACCATTTTTGAATTAAACTGTTGAGTGAAGGAGTGGGAATAGATGAAACTAGAGGGACAGACATATCTTGAAGGGCATTGAGTGACAAGTGAGACAGCTGACACCATGTCCTGCCAAAAATGGGAAGTCTGACTGACTTGAAGGCAGGCGATGTGATCAGATATCCCTGTGAAACTGGTCAGTCTAGTTTTACTAAGGAAAGTAAATTTGAGAGGGAGCCAGAAAGGAGGCAAGACAACCACCAGTTACAGGACCACTGCAGTAAGTGAGGCCTGAACTAAAATGGTGCTGTGCGGATGGAGAGAAAAAGAGATTTAGCCTTAGATAATTCTGTACTTGATCGTTTCTAGCCAAGAGGCTTTAGTCACACTCTAAAGAAAATATGGACACAAGGCATAAGATAAGTCATTTGTCTTCACTAAAGCAAGATGCAAGCCCATCGCAGGTGCTTCCAAGGTGTGATACGATCACCTCCCCTCTGAGCTAGTTCTCTGAGGAGGAGCTGGCCAGCTGCAGCCATGCGGTCCCATTGCTCAATGCCCCGGCCTCCTGCTGCAGCAAAGCTGGTCTGCAGCTGTGCGTCCTCCCTCCCCAGTCTGTCCCCATGACTTGGCAGAACTCAGGAGTGCTGACTCTCTCTGCAGACCTTCACCCCAGCGTTTCTCTTTCAAACTCTCTGACCTATCATGATTGATGTTGACTTCTCCACCTTTATTTCAGGTTTCTATTGGTGCTTTCAGGAATCTCAGGAAACCCAGGCTTCTGAACATAGATGGGCAGGAGAATCTGCAGGCACTGTAGAATTACAGCAGCAGACTCTCTGGGTGGGGCCTGAACAGGATGCACTGCCTCTTCACACTTTGTTTTAACAGTCCACTAACAAGGTTGAGTGGATGAACTCATTAGTGATAGCAGACCCTTAGAAATGCAGATCGTAAGTCGTCACAAGCTGCTGTTTGTTTGGCCTAATTGTACTAAACCACCCCAAAACCTTCATTATTTAGGGATATGGTATAAAATATAACAATCTAGAATAATGCAACCAAAAATGTGGTTAATTTATTTACTTCCTTAACTATGGAAGTGACTTTTCTCAAAACCTCTGTTATACAGCACCCATTGGGAAAGAGGTGTGGGCCAGTGGACAGTGCATGCCCTTCTCCGCCCCACCCAGACAACTGCAGGGAGGCACCTTCCCCTTCACGCAGTTTCCTTACTTCTTAAGGAAAATCTTAAATGTAAATATATATTGTTACTCATTTCTTTTGCGAGAAAAAGCTCATTCTCCATACTGCAAAAGCAACCTTGGTTTCTAGCACTTTAGGCAGAAAAGACAGTATATGTGTGGTAGTTAAAAATCTGGAGTCTGAGTCCTGGCTCTTTTAAGGCTGTACCAGCTACTTAATCTCTCTGAGCCTCAGTTAGTCATCTATCGTCAGCAATTGTAAGAGCCCCTACTCAAAGTGTTGTAAAGATGGAATAAAATAATGTGTATAAAACTATCCCATCTGGTACATAGTAAAGGCACAAATGTAATTAATAATAATAATGATAATAATGGTAATAGTCATAATAATAATAAAATATAATAAAAACTTCAAAACATTTTACTTTGGGGTTAAGGCATACATGTTAGTTTCATTTTAGTCTGGCGCCAAGTCAGAGATGACACTTAGAGTGAGAAACGAGACCCAGATATCCTGGAAAGGGCCACTTCCCCCTCCAGCTCCGTGTGCCCTTGTGCCCTGGTCTTGGGTTCATGCACGTTGCCAAGGTACTGAGGGAAGGAGAGCGATGGATGTCACTGGTCAGGAGGGGCAGAGGTCTTGGCCATTCTCTAAACTGTAATCTGAGAAGAACTTCAATGAATCGAGAAGGTATTGATTTTGCCAATGAAATATATACTATCTGGAATCAATATGGAACCAAACAAGGTATGTGTCCTCTTCTCACTAAAATCTTGAGCTTGTCCCGGGCTGAACGGAGTTATAAGGAACTTTTATCAGCCCTTTTGCCCCGTGACCTCGCTGCCTCCTGCTGCTGTGGTCTTCTGAAGGCCCATTTTGCACCATCCTGCTATCATCAGCGACTCGCCCTTCAGCAAGTCAGTGCCTACCTGATTCCCTTTGATTTACTTTTTAACGCCCTTCGATTCCATGTCCAGTGTCCTTTCCAGGATCACGTGCTGCCTGGTGTTGTTGAAACATGTACTTGCTCGAGATCATGAGTGGCCAAGTTCCCAGTCCATGCTCCTACCATTAGGATACCATTCAACTTCCACATCCAATTTCTGTAGAGCCGTTTTGTCTAAAAAAATCAACTGTTCCTTACACTGGGCCCCAGTTTCGAGATTTATGAAATCTCAGCGCAGAAAGGAACCTGCAGAAGTCTATCACCTTGTCTATATATAGTGTGACCTTCAGATGGAAGCCTATGGATGAAAAACAGTTCGTCCAGATTTCTGTATTTGACTCTCCCATTTAATGACCTGGAAATACCAACCCAATCCTTTTGTGCTACGTGTTACAACCTTTGTTACCTGCAGGGTTCTCATCAGAGATGAGAATTGTGGCTATCAAATCCCATATGAGCTCTGGCCGAATGGCTCAGTTGGTTGGAGCATCATCCTGTACACCACATGGTTGCCGGTTCAATTCCCAGTCAGGGCACATACCTAGACTGTGGGTTCTGTCCCTGGTCTGAGAGCATATAGGAGGCAACTGATCAATGATGTTTCTCTCTCACATCAATGTTTCTCTCTCTCCCCCTCCTTTCCTTTCTCTCTCAGTCAATAAACATATCCTTGGGTGAGGAATTTTTAAAAATGTCATATGAAACTTCTGGGGCTGTGAGAATTTTCCATAGAAGCCTCCATAACCATCTCTTTCAATTCCCAATTCTTTCCACTTCAATCTCCTCACAAACTCTTGCTCATTTTCTTTCTCTTCTTCAGACACTAGGTGAATGGCCTCCTCAGACGCATTTTTAGAGTGTCATGGCCACTGTAAGTTCTCTGGTCTAGAGCCTTTGTTCTTAAATTTTAATGTGCTTGAGGCTCACAAAGGGAGCTTGTTAAAATGCAGATTGCAGGCACTAGCCCTGAGACTGACTGGGAGTCCTGGAGCTGAGGCCAGGAGGCTGCATTTTGGATCAGTTCCCTCAGATTCTGGTGCAGGAGTAACTTGAAATCTAAGCAGCAATGTTAATGACTGCAGCAGAAAGCATGGGTTCTGCCACATAGCAGGACGCAATAAATTCTTGTTGGGTAAGTGAGTATATTGTTCACTGCAAAGTAGACTGGTACTGAGAGATTTTTAAAAAGTGACTTTTCTATTTCTACCACACAAGAGGAGATTAGTTTTTACGTGCTTCTAAAACAGGGGGCAGGCAGAAGGGTTTTTCTGCAGGTCCACTGCTGGGGAAACTGAGATTTGGGTACCCACAGCATAAGCTCTGTAAAGATGGTGTGTGACATGGTCTCAGCTTCCACGTAATGATAGGCTATGCAACTCACTCCAAAATGGAGTACCAAGATGCATAAAAACCAACTGTCACCCTTGAGAATTTAGCCACACACATTGGAAAGATCACTGGCAATATTGGTATGGTATTTCAGAAAAAAAGGGCGGTCACATTCAGTTGGTTAGTCTTAGAAGGTTTTGCAGAGATGGGAGATATGAGCTGAGGCTTATGGGATGAGTCTCACTCGAACAGATGGGAAAGGAGCACGTGTTCCAGGTGATGGTATATGGTGGAGCTAAGTATGTGTGTGAGAAAGTAACTGTTCCAATGATAGTGAGTCAGCTGGTGTGAAGAGCACTTAGGAGGGTAGGGAGAGAGCAAAACAGCAAATGAAGACAACTTACACCTACAAGGGCTGTCCAGAAAGTATCCAGCCATGCACTATGAAAAACAGAGCCATTTATTGAAGAAGATACAAGATACAAAAAACATTGTACATAGGACAATGATGCCTCAGTCCCCTTCAAAGTTGTGAGCTTCTTGAGGAAATCTGGTTCATTGGTAGTAGTTTGAATCAAGTCCTTAGTGCATGATGTTCCCTCTACTCTAGTAGCAGAAGCTGTGGAACGAATTTTGCCATAAATTTTTCCAGGACACATTTCGTGCCAAGATCCTGGCACAGTGGTTTTTGGAATCCCTAGATCAGCTTCTAGTCCCCACAGTGTTGGTCACCGATCTTTACTGATTGCATCTTGTACACGTTCAACGCTCTCGTGTGTTGCAGGCCTTCCAGAACGTGGATCACTTTCGACAGATTCTCGACCATCTTTGAAGCGTTTGTGCCACACTTTTCCTTGCACTGCACCCATTGCGTCATCCCCAAAAGCCTTCTGAATCATCTGAATAATGTCCATGGAGGAATTTTCAAGCTTAACGCAAAATTTGATGCATACTCGTTGCTCTACTCACTTAGTCATTTTGAATGTGACAACCACACAGTAAATATGCCAATTCAACCGTGTCTTCTACCCCCACTGCCTAGTACAGTGAAGTCGTCATTGTTCACTCATGCACCTTCTGGTCCACTCTCCATGGCTGCCAGATTATATCGACATCACACAAACCATTCTCATTATATTAACAATGGCTGGGCTTTTTCCAGACAGATCTCTCTGTATGTATATATAGACATAGACATAGACATAGACATAGACATATATGTATACATATTATATAATTTTATTTAATTTTCACCACAGTTCCGGGGTTTGAATCCAGCTCATGTGAATGCCTGACCTAATGCCAGGGCGCTCACTCACTTCTCCAATATAACTGCTGGAGAACCCTGGATGTTGAGCTTAGGGTTTCGTGTTCAACCTCCAGGTAATGGGTGCTTTGAAAGAAGATCCTAGAGGCTATGTCTGTGCAACTCCAGTACTTCTTCTGGAAGGCCACCTTGTAGAAAACTACAGCTTTACCATTCTGACCGATCAGACCCTGTTGGCTGCTTGTTCTATGAAGAGTATCATGGGAAATTAGGTGGAGAGTTTTACAGACTCCTTCTCCAGCAGCAATTGTCTAATTAACATTGTAACCACATGGCCCAGGTATCTTGTCAAGAGCAGGCAAATGTCAGCAGTGCCTGCTTGAATGTGTGTGTGTATGTAAAAGTTGTTGATAAATCAGCAGCTTTGCCATGTGAACAAAATCTGCATCTCCAGCTGACATCTTAATTCTAGGGCTCAGAAAACCCAGGGTAGGGATAATGAAACTTCCCGCTTGTAAGTAGCAGATGAAAGAACTCCTTGGCTCTGTGTGGCAAGAGTGGCCACGGTTATAGCTTTTCATCAGGACTTTTGTTACTGTTTTCTTCTGTAGGAATTAGTGGATTCTCACTAATAGGAATTAGTAGTGAAGGCACACTTCTTTCCAGTAATGGATTTGGTGGGAAGACAGTTCCCAGATGGGGCAAATAGGACAGGGGTGGCTTGAAGGTGACAATCTGCTTCCCCAATAAAACCTGTTTCTTCACTGTGTAGATGAGATACCAATTTAGAAAGGACTTCTTTTTAGTGTGTTCCAAGTTAACAAAGTATTTTTCCATGCCGTTTAATTCTCACAAGAGTGCTGGGAGGTCTCTATCATCATCTCCATTTTGCAGATGAGGAAACTGGGTCTCAGAGATAGAATGTCTTGACCAAAAATTAAATAAGCATTAGTGAGTATGAGACCACTAGAACCCACATTATATGTTCTTATAGATATTCACCCATTTGCTTGTTTATTCATTCATTCATTGAACATTTATTGAACACCTACTATGTTCTTAGCATTGAGTTAGTTGTGGGAATCCAAAGATAAAAATGTGAAATACTTTGAGCTCCTTGAATAGAGGACTAACAAAAGAAGGAGCAGGTCAATTATTGGCTCTTTATTTGGAAATCTAATTGATGTTATTTCCTCTCAAATTTAAATACAAACAAGCAATATTAGGAATCCATGAGTCTTCTGGCCAGTACTCCAGTCCCTAAAGATATTTTACTCTCACTTATTCATCAACACACTTTGGGGGTTCTATTAACCTTCCCTGGGTCAATACTTGCCACAGTTCAATATTAATTACTTCTAGGAAGCGAGTGTTCCCTTTCTCTTGGTTCCTAAAAAAAAATTTTTTAAATGCATTTGTACATCAAATAGACATCAGATAACTTTTCCACCTGAGTCCCCTCCACAAAAGCTGTGCCCCCCTTCCTTTTTTCTAGCCTTCTTGGCAAAAATTATTTAATTCCAAATGGCCACAACTCCAACTTGATAGAATAAAACATGCTTCTTCTTCCTTGTGCCCCTTCTGCAATCCAGGGCTGACAGCTGCCTGGGAATGCAGGGTGGCTAAGAATGTGCTTCGGTTAAGCAGGGTCATGATTTTCCTTACAGAAATCTTGGGCTGCTCTGAAGGCAAAATGGAAAAGTTACTTGATCTCTCAAAAAAGGTTTACTTTGATATGTGATCGTGTCGAATCAACCCCTTATGCTCCATGAGTATGCCAAAACAGACTCTAGGTGCCCGTTTGAGGACAGTGCCATTCCTTCTGCAGACGGTTGCCACAGAAGTTATTGGAGTGCATCTTAAGCTGTGTGAAGGGAGGATGGTCTAGGAAAGCCAAGTTTGTTACAACTTTTGGAAAGTATTGACCTATAGCTGAATCCCACAGATCAATTTTTAGTGATAAAGAAAATGAGGCTTTGATATGGGCTTCACTCTTCTTTAGGGCTATTTGGATGAGTATCACGTTGGAACAAACCGTTTAAGCCCTCCATCTTTCCGTTTCCCCATCTGTAAATAATCATACACCTTCAGGAACCAGGTGGGCAATGTCTTTGGGAGAAGTGGACCAGGTGTGGGCCAATAGGGAGTGAAGAGAACAGGAAGGTGCAGGACCCGCATAAAGACTCTCAAACTAAAATATTTCTCAAGCCACCAATTTACATCCTTTGTTCTAAAATGTTTGAGCTTCTTCTTGTAAGGAAGGTAATATACAAGTCCAACTTACCATTATTATCAATCACTTAGTCAATAACATTATTTAAATGCTCCCCATACAGTGTGCTGAAGGAGAATACAAAATATTTTACCATGGGATCATGATTTTTGAGGATTTAAGTATTTGGTCTAATTGTATAGACAAATGTTCATCTATCCATTCATTCATTCATCTATCCATCCATTCACTCATTCATTCATTTATTCATTCAAGAAATATTAATCAAATATCCATTATGCCTACCTCAGGGCATGGTGGTGATCAAAAACACAGGATCCCTGCTTTCATGTCAGTTACACTTATTAAACTCAAGTTAACCCTGTGACAGGTCCCAAGGGACACAACGAAGACTAAAATGTGGGCCTTGCCCTCAAGTGGCTCATGTGCTGGTGGGAAACAGAGACCTGCATGACCCCCATTCCAGGCATGAGGTGGGAGCTGCTGGAGTGGAGGCGTCACCCAAGCTCTGTGGCAGCGGGAAGGATGGGGGATTATTCCCCTAGGAAGGAGCAAGGTGGACTTTCTAGATGGGGTGATATTTTTGTGAATCTGGGTTATGATAGGTAATACAGATTGGCTGTGAGCGGATGGAGGTGGGTTTTAAGGGAAGAAAAATGTAGAGGGAACCAGGGGTGGAAGAAGCACGGAGAAGGTTGTAGCACATGAGACTGAGGCCTCGAGGGGTGCCTTATGGGGAGATGGGGCAGGTCGTGGACAATTGTACATGTGTGTTAAGGAGTTTGGAATTTATTCCCTTATCAGTGAAGAGTGGTAGAAGATTTGGAGCATGATCAGATTCTGGCAGCAGCTCCCTGGCTTTCCTACCTTAAAGTGTCCCTCCATCCCCCCTTTTTTTCTTCTCCTACCTCAAGGAACAAGTGTGCCTACTTGTGCACACAGCCAAGGGCCAATTTCTCTGTGGGAACTCCTGATCTTCTCCATTTAGGATTCTTTGCACTTCTTCATCAATTTTCTCTTACTTGCACTTCCCAATTTTCCTGCATGACTGGACCGTTCTCTTCTTCCTATAACCATGCTCAGTTTCCCCTCCTAAATCAAAACAGAAAATCTTCTGTTAGCCACACACATAGTAGGTACTTAATGATCACAATTACACCCATGATTACTACTTTTTCAAGCCATTGCCATATCTTTTGCCTTTGACCATGCAACCTTTTGTCTAGTTGTGGCCATCTGCTTCCACTTTCTCCCCACTCACTGATTCTTAACCCCTTGCAGTCTGGCTTATGCCTGGCCTCCTACCCCCACCTAGGAGCTGGCTTTTCCTCCCCACTGCCACATGTCATGGCGATCCTCAGCAAGGCAACTGTTTCTCCAGCCTCTCTGAGCTTTGAATGTGCTTGATTCAGGAGACTTCCTGAGACCCCAGGGTGGGCTTCGTTAGTTGCCCCTCATATGCACCCAGAGCACCCATGGGCACCTCGGTCTCACTTTTACTGCATTTGGTTGGAATTGTCTCTGTGACTGTCCTTTGCTCCTTAAAGGCCAGGACCACACTTCACTGGCATCCCCAGTGAACAAGCAATGCTTTAGGCTGCTCACTGTGTTGGTCACGAGCCACATGTAGCTACTGAGCATTTGACATGTGGTTTGTTTGAATTGAGAAGTGCTGGAAGTGTAAAATATGCATGAAGTTCAAAGATTTAGTACAAAAAATAGCTTCCAAATAATTTTATATCGAATACATGTCAAAATGATAATATTTTGGTTGTCCTGGTTTAACTAAAATATATTATAAAATTAATTTACTTGTTTCTTTTGAATTTTTAATGTGACCATTAAGACATTTTAAATTATACTGTGGCTCCCGTTATATTTCTGTTTGACAGTGCTGACCTAACACATGGTGGGAAGAACAGGCCTTCAAATCATGGTTCTCAAACAGAATTGAATTGAGTTGGATGGTGCCCTTTCTTTTGAACCTCCTTGCCTAATTTGGTGGTGAGCCTGGCCCTGATCCCTGCACCCCCCCAGCTCTGTGGCCTCTCTTTCTCTGGCTCTGTTATATCCCCACTCTGCCCATTGGTCTCCCCCAGATCTGAGCCCCTGTGGACCCAGAACGTGGAGGCTGACCTAAAAGGATGAATAAACATGCAAAGCTATGTTGATTTTTTTTCTGAAGCAAATGAATGAAATTAGAAACTGAGGAAGCCTCTAGCAAGTTAGTCATTGCAGGCTGACAGGTGGCCTTCCACAGAGGCTTTGGGAGCAAGGCCCAGGAAGGGCCAGTGGGTAGGCGCAGCCATCTTCCACCCACTTACCTAAAGACTGCTGTTACGTGCACCGCAGGTCATGGATTGAAGACTGGGAGACCTTGACATGGAGAAGTGTCTGCTTTAGTAACAAAGGGCATTGAATGTCCAGGTGGGACCAGCAGAGCTGCAGGGCCAGGCTCACAGTGCACCCAGGGCTCCCAGCCCTTTCAGTCCGGTTCTGGGAGAAAGCAGCTGCCAGCACACATTTCAGCTCAGGCCTGGGCGGGTGCCCTCCCTCCACCTGAGTGCTGTCTCTGTTTTGAGCGGTGGTCAGGTTTAACAAACTTGGGTTCCCTTATTGTTGCCTCAATGTGTTCTGGAACCTTAATTAGGCCCCCTAACCTCTCTATGCCTTGACTACCAATCCCTGTCCTCTGCCTTCTCCAAGCTTGGGATGATGAGTGATAAAATAATGAAAAGGATCCTGAGTTTGTCCAGGTCAATGTCAGGTCCCAGGTGGAGTTCTATTACCAGGCAAGCTGGAAAAAACCAGCTTGGGGTAACATCCCAACCCTATTTGTCTCAGTTAATGACAGGGCTTAGATGAGTCAAATAATGATGGTAATAACTATCACTTGTTGGGTCCACCCCTTGCTAGCCAGACATACCTGTGAGCTAGATGTTAATATCGGCGTCATCAGGATGAGAAGGCTGGTGCTGAAAAGGCCCTGCCAGGAAGAAGCTGAGCTGGACCTGAACCCAGGCATGTCACAGGCTCTTGTCACTGTCATTACTCATAGCCCTCAGGAGAGCCAGGGGCCCCGAGGCTGGGTGATGTATTCAGTTCTCATGCAGCAGTGTCCTATCTATTTGGCCCAAGAACTATTGTAATTTGATAGGTAGATAGTAAATGGTAATCCCTAACATTTAACTGCTCAGTTACATCCCTGACTTTCTGGAAAAGTGAACCAGACAAGAATTTTTCAGCCATTTCTGAAATGACTGACCTGAGGCTCAGCAAAGTCAAGCGGTATGTTCAAAGTCTTGCAAGCAGCAACTGGCCAGGCTGAGTGTCCGGGTTCTGAGCAGTGACCGTTGGAAGGAGCTGTCCCTTCCTTCCACAGGGAGTTGAAGTTCAACGAGTCACCAGACACAAGTTCCTATAACAGAGGATCTGGCCCTGCTCAGGCCACCCGTGAGGCTGGGGTAAGCAAGAGGGCTGCTGTCTCCATGCTGACGTGCCTCCTCCTCTAGTGAGTGCCATCTGTGCCTGCAAGCATCTTGTGTGGTGGTAGCATCCTGTTCTCCCTTGCTTGTGTCCTCAGCATGGGTCCCTCCACAGTCTGAGGGGTGTGGTGGCTTAGGAGAAAACTCGGGAGCCTTCTGAGTGGCTGCAATATACTTACCTTGAAAATCGCCTGGAAGCAGATGAGTCATCATGCCCTCTGCTTCCAGGCAGGATCACACCTACGGCATCTGGACAGTGTGTGGGGAGGGACAGTGTGTCACTATTCTCAATGGACTGTGTGAGGATGACATAACTCAGTACCTCATGGGGAGGCAGTTCTTCTTTACATCAACCCTGGAGCTAAGGAGACAGAGAGGAGATTGGACTCCTTACTCAGGATCTTTAAGAACATGATGGACAGGGCTTGTCTCCTGTGGCTGGCCAGGCAGGCACCGTCAAGTACTGAACAAACACCATGGGAGTGTTGTCAGGATCAGTGACATGTTCCTTGGACTGAGGGAGCATACAGGCTGGTCAGGTCAAGGGCTGGTCTGGAGACCTTTTGTGGAAGTTCTTCATTTTGCAGGTAAAGCAATTGGGCATCCACGCAGTGGTTTCCCTTGTCAACACCAGGTCAGAGGCCAGGTCAGAAGGCTTAGTGATCACCAATTCTCCCTTCTTGGAAGGTGCACCGTCAACTAGTCAGAGGTTCTTATCCCAGCCATTGGGAGCCCCACAGACACCCGTCCACCCTCCTGAGCTTCTGGGTCAGTTGTTCGGTGGTAGAGTCTGAGATTTTGTTTGTAACCTTCCTGGGTGATTCTAATGCATGGCCAGGGTTCAGAGCCACTGACTTGGGTAGAGACTGAAAGGCCAGAGAGTAAAATCAGACAGAATGCACCAACATTTAGTGAATATCTGCTTTCGGCACAGGAAGGTCTTTGGTATTCATGTGTGTCCTGGGGGTGCACAGATGCAATAAGACACAGTTCCCACCTTCAGCAAGCTTGAAGCATACTGATTATTTGGGAGGGAGCTAGGCAGACATGAGAAACACAAGAGTCACACAAGAACTGTGTTGTAGTGAAATTATCAGTGCTCTTTCACTGCTCTCCTTTACAAAGCACATGCACCAGGTACACATGAAACAAGACAGGGCAGGATCCCGAACGCAGCAGCAGCCGTGTTTCTGTTTTGAGGTCTTTGTGTTTGCTGTTCCCTCCTCCTAGAACGCTCTCCACTCAGCCTTGGCTTGACTGACTCCTTGTCATCCAGGTCTCAACTCAAATGTCACCTCTTCAGAGAGGCTTTCTACTGTTGTTCCCTCCCCTGTCATTTACTCTCTAGCACAGACTGGTTGATTCTCTGTGTAGTACTTATCTCTGACTGGAATATTTTTTCTTTGCTTACTTGTTTTTTTTCTTTCTTTTCCCACTGGGTAAGCTCCGTAAGAACAAGGATCCTGTCCTCCATTGTAGTTTAGCACCAGAACAGAACCTGGCACATAGTAGGTACTTCATAAACATCAGCTGAGTGAATTGTTAGGGAAGGAAGGTGGTATTTGAGCTAGTCCTTCAAGCATGGGGAAGACTTCAAAGAGACAGCAAAAACAGGAAGGCAGGGCAGGCTGAGCGTGGGGCCTGAGCAAAACTGTCCTTGTGAAACAAACAGGCTGTGTGAGAGTGTGTTCGGGGGAGCGTGGGGGCCTATCAAGTAGTCAGATTGTCTCGTACAAAGGGGTGCTCTTCAGGGAGTGGTGGGAGATGTGGCTGGGAAGGTGGGTCTGAGCTTAGTCACAGAGGCCGTGAATACAGGGCGAGAAGCTTGGACTCTGCCCCGTGGACAGCGGGACCACCAAAGGCAGGTGAGGGGAGGGGAGGCACCTGGTAACTTGGCAGCAGCATACAGTGTTTGAAGTTGAGAGAGCAGCCAGGAACTCCTCTATCACAAGATGATGACCTAAGGAAAGGAAGTCTTTGCCCCTGTGCATCGCCAAGTGTCAGGTGGCCTCAAGCTGAGGTGGAGCCCTCTGCTTGGGAGCTGTGTTTTCCCTGCTGTGGTGTCAGTGTGCTCGAGAGGGGTGCCCACATGGGACGTGGTGGTGGCAAGATGAGGGGGCGGGGCAGGAGGCCATGTGGATGGGCTGGCACTGCGCCCTCACTGCTGTCAGAGTGACTCAGATCCCCTCCTGGCACCAGCCTGCTCCGGCAATGCAAGCTGTTCCTTTGGCTCCTGCAGACTGGGCTGGCTCTTCGACTTCTCCCCTAGGACTGAGGCCAGGGAAGAGGGGTGCTGGCATCTGTGTTCTCACCCCCTCCCCTTTTCAGAGCCCCAGGGTAGGAGAGGAGGAAGTGGGGGTTAGGTGCTGGGTCTTGGATGCACTGCCTGTAACACCACCGGGTTCTCCCAAGCTCTGCTCAGCACATGTGCAGCAAGACACCAGTCATGCTCACAGGTGACCAGGTGATGTGCTACTTGCATAGAAGGTGTTCCTGAAAAGTTACCATCAGAAACTGGGTCAGATGGACAAAAACTGATGGAACATCGGCAGTAACTACCTATGAGTAATGGCGTGACCTAAGGTTGTCCAGCACAGAACATTTGGCGAACGCTTTATAACTTGCAAAATCTTTTCACATCTTTAATGTCAATGTCTTCACAACCATCCCAGAAGCCAGGTGGCATTCCCCCCGACCTTTTTTTTTTTTATATCTGAAGCTCAGGGAGTTCAAGTCACTTGCTGAAGGTCACATAGCTGTTGAAAGCAGAGCTGAGAACCCGAAGTTGGGTCTGGGGGTTATAAGAGTTTTAATAACCCATACGCTGGTGCTTGTGTTCCTGAGTTCTGAGCCATAAGCACTTGCCCTATTTTAACCCTTCCTCAGTGTGTCACATGCTCACAAGGAGAACTCTGTGACCCACCATGGGTGCCTCAGGAGCCGTCAGTCCTTTCAAAGAGATAATATGTAGGTAAGTGAATGCTGCGAGTTCATCAGGTTGAAGATGATTAGTCCCTCATTGATGAAATATTTCCCGTTTATCCTGTTCATCAGCTGTTGCTATTTATACTTGGCCTAGCGTATTATATTAGGTTGAACCATATGAAATTGGAATTTTTTATAGTCAAGAATGGTCAAACATCAAGAATTTTTTGAGGTTTAACCTAATATATCAAAGGTGCCAAATAAGCATGTGTTATCTGATTTGAAAGGATCTAGAACATTTGGGGGCTAATATTTTCCAAGCAGACTCAGCTTCCTCAAGCTATGTCATGGAAGAGGATCACCTGGAGTATTGTTGGAGGAATGATCAGATATCCTGTACAAAAGGATTTCTTAGTTCATTGCCTCTGAGATTATTTCTAAATAAATAAGCTTTACCTGAATGAGCATAAGTCTTTGACCTCAAGAGGCTTACAGTCTGAAAAAGGTAATTCAGGCTTAGCCATCCAGGAAGATGTCAGATACCTGGAGTCGAGTGACTGGATATGTAATGTTAAGAGCAAGGCCCTGGATCAAAGTGACTTGGCTAGAATCTTGGGTCTGCCATATGCCTGCTCTGTGACCTTGGCAAGTTGATAATCTATCTGCTGATCACTTTTCTTATCAGTAGAGTAGGAGTAACAACATATCTACCTCAGCGGGGAGCTGTGAAGATTAAAATGATGAGTGCAAAGGACTTAGAATTGTTCCTGGCACATAGAAAGTGCTCAGTCTATTTTAGCTGCTCCTGCTGCTTTTATAATTATTCTTAATATTATTATCCTTTAGATGAGAGGAAGTATGAGAGTACTCGGCACAATATGGCAGGTTCTGCTGCCTACGACTTCAAGGTTAGGTTCACATCTTCTGAGAATGCTGTTATCTGTGGTCTCCGAGTTACCCTTGACTAGGCTCTGTGACTGGGTCTCCCCTCTCATCCCCCATGGGAGAGATCCTGGTAAAAATCTAGGTGGGGGCAGCCAGCAGAATTGTCCTCAGCTACCCAGAGCATCTGTTGTCCAACTTCCCTGGGTCGAGCGAGGCTTCTCATAACTCATATTTCTGATTGCATGAAAGGTTCTGCAACATTTAAGGGAGTGTAGTCCAGATAAGATCACCCCCACTCTGACACCAGTTTTAAGTTCAAAGGCCCCCAAGACCACCTTCAGGTTTGATAATTTGCTAAAATATATTCACAGACATCACTGAAAGCTGTTATACTGAGTATGATTACAGTTTATCACAGAGAAAGGATACAGCTTTAAATCAGCCAAGGGAAGAAGTTCACAGGGCGGACTCTAAGAATAGTTCCAAGTGGGGAACTTCCAGTTGACCTCTGTCCATGGAGTCAGAACAGCATTACTTTCCTGACATCGATGTGTGACAGAACATATGGAATACTGCCAAACAGGAAACTCCTTCAAGTCTTGGTGTTCAGAGTTCTCAGTGGAACTCCATCACCTAGGCATGATTGGCTTCCCATATTGCAAATCTCAGTCTCCAGCCTCTCAGGAAGTTGAGCTGATACCAGAGCCTCAAAACCCACATCCTAAATCAAATTATTACTATCTGACTTGCCTAAGGTCCCCCGCCAAACAGAGACACTCCCATCAGCCATGACAGTGCAAGGGCTTAGGGATTACCCCCAAAGCCAAGGGCAAAGACATACCTCATTTGGGGCATAGTTAAATTATTTACTACACAGATTTTACATAGGTCTGGGGATACCAAGATATGGAGCGTAGCCAATACTCCAGGGAGTTCATAGTCTGCTGGGCGAGACAAAGTAGGTAACCAGTGCAAGCCAGCCAGTGTGTGGCTATGCAACTGCTTATGACCATTGGAGGGAGCTGCGGTGAGGCTCTTCGCTATGGGAACGAGGCTGTCCAGATGGGTGAAGTTTGTGTCCTAAGGTTAGACTCATGAAGTTTCTAGGTTAGAAGTTATTGACTAGTTTTGGCATGCTGCTTGGTTCCCCTGGCCCAGAGGAGCTCCACATCCAGCCTACCTCAATCCTCACGGACTTTGGGTGCCAGAGGGCAGGGGAAGTGTTGAACCTCCTGGAACAAATGGGAAGCTCACCATCTCAGTCATGGGCGACAGTGCCACAAGGTTGAGCAGAAATGAATGATTGACTAGGGACACAGGTGTGTGGACATGATCATGTAAACTAACAGAGACCTGTCCACGAACACGCCACACTTGGAAACTGCTCTCTCTAATGATCATACCTACAGCACAGAACAGCCCGGCAGCCATCAGAGGGCATGGCCATATTTCCTTCATCTCAGTCTTTTCAGTAGCTGTCCCAGCTTCTTCTGGGTTGGGGAACACCCTTGGATGCTCCTCGGCACAGTTGCCTGACGGCCAGGGTCATAGTCCGCATCATACTCATTCCCATCTCTCTCTACTCCCAGGAATTTGCTTACCCTGCCACTGACCTCACCATGAACACCTTGATGGGAAGCCAAGCTCACTGCCCCTTTTCCCTCCATTTCATGTCCTCTTTTTGGTCCTCACATTCATTCTCTGAGTCCCTGGGGATCAGCAGGGACCAACTCCATCAGACCACTTCAGAGGGATGGTCACACCTGTCAGCCTGCAGAGAAGTGGCTTCACCAGAAGGACTGCCAAGTGTCAGTGGGGACCGTAAAGACCACATCCGGACACAGCCCTCTACGGTGCAGTACCATGATCTTATGTCCCAGAAGTTTCACCACCTGACTGAATCTAGGCCTCTTTTAGGGGATTGGGCAGCACACTGCAGATATCCACAAGTTTTTATTCAAGAAGAGCAGCAGGCTCCTGCTGTCATCTCAAAGTACTAACATCAGCAGCCACCTTTTCATAATTCAGTAATCAATCATGTTCTTCTGGGGGCAGGGATTTCCAAGTAGTTTTATGTTTTTACATTTTGTGATTCTTTTTTCAAAACCACATTTTGGCATCTCTGCCTGTGACTCGAAGGCAGCAGGAAAAACTTGGTTCATTCAGTTCACAAATATTCATTAAAAATTTACCATGGCCTGACACGGTGGGGGTGCTGGGAATTCAAAGGTGACAAAGGTACAGTCATGGTGCTTGAAGAGCACACGGTCCAGTCAGGGAGACAGGTGTGTAAATAATAAACCAGGCAGCCAAGTGGCCAGTTCTATCAAGAAGGGATAAACAGTTAATTCTCCTACAAGGCGTGATGATCAGGGACGGATTCCCAGAGGAGAGGATGTTTCAAGCTGGCCTCCACAGGAGGAGAAGAGAGAGGTTATTCCACAAGCCACAAAGACAAAAGCAAGAAGGCGTGGAAATGCATAGTGTGTTCATTGAGAACACAAAAGGGCCAGCACTACCACCCACAGCTGCAGCAGCTGTGCGCTGCACAGCTTCAGGGTAGACCAGTTATCCAGACTGTGATTTGAATGGTGAAGTCAAGAGTTGAGTGATTTGGTGGCTGGGTCGGGGTACACCGGAAAAGTAAGGGAGGTGTGGTGAGGAATCCTGGGAGATTTCACTTTCATTCCACCTGCTGCCTTGGCCATCAGTATGGAATTGCTCAGCAAACACTGGCTGAGCGCTACTGAGCACTTGAGATTTTCCCGTATTCTGCCATCCTTGTCTACTCCACAAGCAGGGGCTGCTGAGGACTACCTCTAATAATACTTAGCAGCCCTGCCTAGCAGACAGTTAGCAGTCTTCGGGCAGAGGGGTGCCGTTAGCCCACATTTCAGTGGCATGTGGTGGTTAGCCAGTGCACCTGAGCCCCTGTTCTTCACATTATAAATATCTTAAAGTTGTGGGGCGTGGCAGTGACCACCTCGTTCAACACACTTACCATATAACTGAGGAGCTAAGGGCCAGATCACACAGTTCGATAGTTTTAGAGTCTGGACTAGAAACTAGGTCTCCTACCTTAGGTCTCAGTAATATTTCTACCAACTGTCTAAAGAATTGTAATTGAGCACCATTTATTTATCCTTCTTAGAATAGAGGATTGCACCTGTACCTGTTAGAGTAAGTGACCCTAGCTGCTATGATAGGTAACCTTTGAACTCTCTGGCCTAACACAATAAAAGTTTATGGGTTGGGCAGCGTTCCCTGCTGTTCCGGGGGTGCGGGAAGGTTCCAGCTGTGGCAGAAAGCACATCCGCTCTTAACTGCCTTGACTGGGGAGTGACACACATCCCAGAGGTGACAACACTCACAGACTGCCTCTCGATGCAGGGGACTGGGAAATGCAGTCAAGCTGGGTACTCAAATATACATGAGGGGGAGGGGCATCTAAAACACAGAATTTATTTATAAAGAGATTGTGCATTTATTCTTACATGTTTAAATTTCGGTCACCCTCAAAGTACTCTCCATTGGATGCAGTGCACCACTGAGACATTTTTTTTCACTACTCCAAACAGTTTTTGAATTCGTCAATTTTGATGCCTTTTAGTGCTTCTGCTGTTTTTTGTTTCACCTCCTCCACATGGCGAAATGTTTCCCTTTGAGGACTTTTTTCACCTGAGGAAACAAACAAATAAGCAAAAAAGTCACTTGGGATGAGATTGGGTGAATAGGAAGGGTGGGGCATGGGGGTCATGCCATTTTCAGTCAGAAACTGCTGAACACAGCAAGGTGTGGGCAGGTGCTCTGGGAAATCACCCATTGTGAGGGAGGCAAACACGTTGAAAAATTTCAAAAAAAGAAACACTGAAGCCAAATGCAGCCCGTCACATCACCACCAGCTGGTGCACGGACACAGAAGGGTTCCTAGAACACTCACCTAGCGGGGGAAGCCTATACTACCAGGGGCTCGCCCTCCAGAAGGTAATTCCAGCATTTTTGAGTTCCCCTCATAAACGGGGTCCAATGAGCCCCCAATCAGTATATGCCACAGTTACAATGTGGGAAGTCCATGTCGTAGCTCTTGTCCCTAATGCCAACAACACAATGGCAGTCAACCGAGTGCTTATTTGGCCTTTACCCAAGAGCCATCGCCTCCTGTGACTCTCCCCATGTTCCGCTCTGCAAGGTGGAATCTGTGACCCAGAGAACGCAGTGACCTGTCCGGGCTCATACCTAACTTCAAAGGTCCAGGACCTTAAACCCAGAAGATCTAAATTTAAGGGAGCACTCCTCTCTTCAGGCTTCAGGTACATCTGACACTATCTTCAGGGGACAGATACCTTCTCTCAGAGGGCTGTGTTCATAGCAGTGCACGTCCACACTGGTTGTGTGACGCTGGGGAAGGGGACAGCGGTCGGTGGGGCCCTGGGGAGGAAGAGCGGAAAGGAGAGAGAGGAGCAGCCATTTTCTCTTGGCGCTGTTGTCCACCTGTCTGCCAGCCACACTTTCTCTCACTCCGTCATGGAATTGTTTATCGTTCCTGACAGCAAGTACTGTGGCTCGGAGCACTGGTCTGCAGGAGCGAGCCGCAGGGCCTGACTCCTAGGCCGGACGTGTGGGTGTGTGAGTGCTGGCTCAGGTGTTCATCTGCTGCTGTGGTGTTGGCAGAAAATCCTGTTCCTTTCCACCTCCAGGCACCACAAACATCGGTACCTGGGGAGGTATCTCAGGAAGGCATGAAGTGGGAAAGAGGTACGAACATTTAGCTTTTCCCCTGTGCCTCATCTCCTGAGGCCCTTGAAATAACATCCAAAGCCCCTCCACCTGGGGCTTGGGGGCCCTTCTTGGGTACCGCAACACATGTCTCCTGAAGCTCATTGAGGCCACCACTATTTGCACCATCCCAACCTTCCTAAGGGTGTGTCAGACTCGTCACTTATCTCCCATTTGTATTCCCGCCAGCGTTGTGAGGGCAAGACCCAGAAATGGCAGCTTTGATTCAAATCCACTCTGAAAACATACAGCTGATATTCCCTCGACCAGAGAATTGTTTAGAGCTACAAAGTTATGGTCTCTTTAGAAAGCACTTTTTAAGAACTGAGGTTACCACCCCCTGATTTTAAGCTCTTTCTATTAGCAGGCTTAATTCAAAAAATCTTTTCTTTTTTTTTGAGAAAAGGGATATTAAATTTCTTGGTCTCCTTAGTGATTGTTACTGTGCTAACTGCTTTTATTTACCTTATTACCTCATTTTATTCCCAAAGCAAGATCTGGTCAGTTATTGCGTGAAGGGTACTTGATTTGACAGGTAAAGGTCAAGGGTGATTTTAAAATGTCTCCCTCCCTCCAGGAGCTCAGTCTAGTAGCAGACTGGTCTATTGCCATTGTGATCACTACCATCAGGGGCCGTGGAGGCAGGTCCTGGTGACTGACTGAGCTCACATTTCATGCCAGGCAGCACACAGAGAAGTTGACATGCATCACCTCATTTACTCAGGACACCGTTTCTAGGAAGTAGGCGTAATTATTATACCCACCTTACAGCCAGAGTCTCAGAGGTGAGGTCCCCTACTCCAGGCACTGAGCTAGCACATACAAATAGAAACTGGAACCAGGAACCATGGAAAAGGCTACATCAGGGTGACAAAGGGAACCTGGGAAGGTGACCTAGATGAGCTTGAATTTGAGCTGGTCCTTAAAACCTTGGCCAGGCTCCCAAAGGCAGAGTTCCATGGAAGGAAGTCCAATGGGAAAGAGCATCACCAAGGTAGACGCTCTGCTTGACACAGGGACCTGTGGAGGCCACTGGAGCAGGAGAGGGAGCCAATTCAGGTTTTCCCAATTTCTCTTTCCAGCTCTCTCAGGTAGGATCATTTACAAAGATATTTATTTGATCATGACAATGATGACATTGTGATAAAGAGCAGGGTTATCTCCTCCTACTTTGCAGATGGGGACCCTTATGCCTTGCTCGGAATGGCTAAGGCTCAGAGGAAGCTTCCAGCCAGTGCACTGTAGTGCTCAACCACACGTATTCAGTGGGCTTTGGCCCGTGGTGAGCCGGCAAACCCTGGAGCTGCCTGTGGTGCACTCCAACCCTGGCCACCTGGGTGAGGGAGCGAGGCAGCTGCCCCAGGAGGGAGAGGCAGAGCTTGCTCCTCTATCCTTCTCTGAGCTCACTTTCCCAATGCAGCAACACCAGTGTTGTAATCCAGGCACAGCCTGAGCTATTGTTCCTGGAGATCCCCAGGCCCTTTTCTTTTTTTTTTTCTTTTGGAAGGAGAGGCTACAAGACCAAGTGTCAGGGACAGGGCCTTGAATTGTACTCCTCCTCAGCTCCACTCAGCCAACTCTTGTTCCCTGCCTGCCCTGCACCTGGCCCTGGTCCCTGGACCGGTACACACTGCTGCCCTTATGGGTAAAAGCCTCAGGTTTCTTCTCTGAAAACAATCAGAAATGAGCCAGAAAACAGGCAATGACTCATTGTCATTAAGCAAAGCAAGTGAAGTAGTAACACGCCAAGATTTAGCTCCAGTTCCATCCATGCTGTCGCAAAAGATAGGAGTTTCTTCTTTATTTCTGCTGCATAGTATTCCATTGTGTAAATGTGCCACAAGTTTTGATCCACTCATTTAGTGATGGGCACTTAGGCTGTTTCCAGCACTTGGTTATTGTATATAGCGCAGCTGTGAACATAGGGGTGCATGTGTCCTTCTGAGTTGGTGTTTTGGGCTTCTGGTGATATATTCTCAGCAATGGAATCACTGGGTCAAAATAAAGTTCCATTTTTTAATTTTTTGAGGCAATTCCATACTGTTTTCCACAGTGGCTGCATCAGTCTGCATTCCCACCAACAGTGCACTAGGGTTCCCTTTTCTCTGCATCTTGGCCAGCACTTGTTTGTTGATTTATTAATGATGGCCATTCTGACCACTGTGGGGTGTTATCTCATGGGCTTTTAATTTGCATCTCTCTGATGGCTAGTGATGTTGGGCTTCTTTTCATACATCTATGGGCCATTAGTATGTCCTCCTTGGAGAAGTGTCTATTCAAGTCCTTTGCCCTTTTTCTTTTTTTTTTGAGAGAGAGAAGATAAAGGAGGGAGAAAGGGAGAGAAACATCATTATGTGGTTGCCTCTCATGTGCCCCCCTACTGGAGACCTGGCGCACAACCCAGACATGTGCCCTGACTGGGAATCGAACCAGTTACCCTTTGGTTCACAGTCTGGCGGTCAGTCCACTGAGCCACACCAGCCAGGGCTTTTGACCATGTTTTAATTGAATTGTTTGTCTTCCTGCTGTTGAGTTGTATGAATTCTTTATATATTTTGGAGATTAAACCCTTGTCCAATGTATCATTGGCAAATATGTTCTCCCATACAGTCAGTTCCCTTTTCGTTTTAATGATGGTTTCTTTAGCTGTGCAGAAGCTTTTTAACTTGATGTAGTCCCATTTGTTTATTTTTTCCTTTATTACCTTTGCCCTAAGAGATATATAGGCAAAAATATTGCTACATGGATATCTGAAATTTTACTGCCTCTGTTTTCCATTAGGACTTTCATGGTGTCATGACTTATATTAAGTCTTTATTCATTTTGAGTTTATCCTGGTGCATGGTGTAAGTTGGTGGTCTAGTTTCATTTTTTTGCATGCACCAGTCCAGTTCCCCCAACACTGTTAATTGAATAGACTATTTTTACTCCATTGTATGCTTGTGCCTGCTTTGTCAAATATTAACTAACCATAGAGACATGGGTTTATTTCTGGGCTGTCTATTCTCTTCCATTGATCTATATGTCTGTTCTTATGCCAATACCAGGCTGTTTTGATTACAGTGAATGTATAGTATAGTTTTTTATCAGGTATTGTGATCCTTCCAACTTTATTCTTCTTTCTCAAGATTGCTGAGGTTATTAAGGAGTCATTTTTGGTTCCATATAAATTTTTGGACTATTTGATCTAGATTAGTAAAATATGCCATTGGTATTTTAATAAGAATTGCATTGAATCTATAGATTGCTTTGGGTAGTATGGACATTTTGATGATGTTAATTCTTCCTATCCATGAACATGGTATATCCTTCCATTTATTTGTATCTTCCTCAATTTCTTTCTTCAGCATCTGTAGTTTTAGCAAGTTCAGGTCTTTTATGTCCATGGGTAAATTTATTCCTAGGTACTTTATTTTTCTTGTTGCTATAGTAAGTGGGATTTTTCCCTAGTTTCTCTTTCCAGTAGTTCATTATCTGTGTACAAAAATGCCATTGATATCTGAATATTGACTTCTTATCCTACTACTTAGCCAAATTCACTTATTAGGTTGAGTAATTTTTTGGTGGAGGCTGTAGGGTTTTCTATGTACACTATCATTTTGTCTGCAAGCAATGACAGTTTTACTTCCTCCTTTCCAATTTGGATGCCTTTTATTTATTTTTCTTGTCTGATCACTGTGGCTAGAACTTCTAGTACTATGTTGAATACGAGGGGTGAAAGCGGACACCCTCTTCTTGTTCCTGATCTTAAGAGAAAAGCTTTTAGTTTTTGCCCATTGAGTATGATGTTGGCTGTAGGTTTCTCATATATGGACTTTATTATGTTGAGGTATGCTCCCTCTATTCTCATTTTGCTGAGTGTTTTCATCATAAATGGGTACTGGATTTTATCAAATGCTTTGTCAGCATCTATTGATATGATCATGTGGTTTTAGTCTTTGATTTATTTATGCAGTATGTTGTGTTTATTGATTTGCAAATATTGTACCATCTTTGCGTACCTGGGATAAATCCCACTTGATCATGGTGTATGATCTCTTTAATGTATTGCTGGATCTGGATTGCCAGTATTTTGTTGAGGATTTTAGCATCTGTTCACCAGAGATATTCATTGCGTCTTTACCTGGTTTGGGAATTAGGACAATACTGGCTTTGTAAAAAGAATTTGGGAGTCTTCCCTCTTCTTGAATTTTTTGGAATAGTTTGAGAAGGATAGAAGTTAGTTCTTCTTTGAATGTTTGGTAAAAATCTCCTGTGAAGCCATTTGGTCCAGAGCTTTTGTATGCTGGGAGTTTTTGATTATTGCTTTGATTTCACTAGTTGTTAATTGGTATATCCAGGCTTTCTGCTTCTTCTTCATTCAGTTTTGGAAGATTGTATGTTTCTAGAACTTTATCCATTTCACCCAGGTTGTCCAATTCCTTGTCGTATGGTTGGTCACAGCAATTTCTTACATTTCTTTGTTTATCTATGGTATCGGTTGTAACTTATCCTCTTTCCTTTCTGATTTTATTTATTTGGTGTTTTCTCTTTTTTTCTCCGTGAGTCTGGTTAAAGGTTTGTCAATTTTATTTATCTTTCCAAAGAATCGGCTCCTGAATTCATTGATCTTTTGAATTGTTTTTATAGTCTCTATGTCATTTAATTTTGCTCTGATCTTGATTATTTCCTTCCTTCCACTCACTCTGGGCTTTGTTTGTTGCTGTTCCTCTAGTTATTTTACATGTAGTATTAGGTTGTTTATTTGAGATTTTTCTGTCTTCTGTAGGTAGGCCTGTAATGCTATGAACTTCCCTCTCAGGACTGCTTTCGATGTGTCCCATTGTTTTTGGCTTGTTCTGTGTTCATTTTCATTTGTTTTCAGGTGCTTTTGATTTCATCCTTGATCTTATTGTGAACCCATTCATTATTTCATAACACATTATTCAGTCTCCATGTATTTGAATGTTTTGAGTTTTTTCCTTGGAGTTGGTTTCTAGTGTTAAGCCATTGTGATCTGAGAAGATGCTTGATATGGTTTCAATTTTCTTGAATTTGTTGAGGCTTGTTTTGTGTCCTGCCATTTAGTCTAGCTTTGAAAATGATCCATGTATGTTTGAGAAGAATGTATATTTTAGTTCTTTAGGACGAAATGCTCCATAAATATCACTTAGGTCCATTTGATCTAGGGTGTCATTTAATGCCCCAATGATCTTGTTGATTTTTTTGTTTGGACAATCTATCTATTGGCAGTGGGGTATAAAATCCCCTACAATGACTGTATTGCTGTCAATCTCCTTCTTAAAGTCTTCCAAGAATTTTTTTGTATATTTAGGTGCTCCTATGTTGGGTGCATTTATGTTTACAAGAGTTATACCCTCTTGTTGGACAACTCCCTCAAGTATTTATTGTATAGTGACCTTCTTTGTCTCTTGTTATGGCCTTTGTTTTGAAGTCTATTTTGTCTCAGTATTGTTACCCCAGCTTTTTTTTTTCATGTGCATTTGCTCGGAATATTTTTTCCATCCCTTCACTTTCATTATGTGTAGATCTTTTATTCTGAGGTGGGTCCCTTGTAGACAGTATATATGTGGGTCATATTTTCTTACCATTCAGCTATCCTGTGTCTTTTGATTGGAGCATTTAATCCATTTACACTTAAGGTTATTATTAATAGGTACTTACTCACTGCCGTTTTTTCCCCTCTGTGCCTGTGTTCTCCCTCCTCGCCCCCCCTCCCCGCCACATACACATTCTCTCTCTTCATCTTCTTAAAGCAGGCCCTTTCATAGCTCTTATGATTCTGGTTTGGCGGATTTTCTTTTTTTAGTTATATTATGCTACTGGAAATATTTCTATAATGCACTGGCCCTTTTGCTCAACTTGGTGAATGTCACAAATAATTGAACCTACCTCTGAATGATGAAGGTTCATTATTAGTTGAGGACAAAAGGCTCATTGAGGCATAACGGACATGGACTTTGGGATGAGACAAATCTGAGGTTGGATTTGGCTTTGAATGCCACTCATAGGCCATGTGATTTTAGACAACCTGACAACTTGTATTAGCCTTGGTTTTATTTACTGGTCTGCAGAAATAGAGATGACCACATTTACCTTGCAGGGCTAATTATGAAAGTTAAAAATAATACAGATAAATTGCCTGGTGATGAGTAGAATCCTGCATATGGTAGCAATTGTTTTGGCTTTTATTTCTAGAAAATACCAGAGGAATGCATAGTTATAAAAGATGCAGGGAATTGAAATTGAGTCAAATGTGGACTATCCTTAGGATAGTCTCTGATAAGCTGAATTCTGATGTCCAAACTAAGGTCCTCCTCATTACTAAAAGTGGGATATAGTGGGGAAAGATCCACATTTGACGTGTCCATTCAGTTTCTCACTATAGAGCTACTGTGTGTTATATGCAGGTGTGTGGAGCCTGCAAGGTAAGGGGGCTGTCTAGCTATCGCCTGGTTCTGCTGGACCCTGGGAGAAATGCAACCTCAGGACTGAAGACTTCAACTCTGGCCACACAGGGGAGCGACAAGCAGTTGCTGTATTAGGCTTCCTCTCCTTGAAGCTGCCGCCTGGTCCCCAGGCCACATTGGTCCCATTCTTCACTCAGTGGGACAGGACCACTTACTTCTGGCAAAATAATGTGCTGTTATTGGCCAGAGAGAAACTTGGAGAATCAAACCAAACAAATGTTCCTTGAATATCTTGGGTGTCTAGCAGCTTTTAAGACAAAGAACATTTTGATGTATGATCAGCAAATCATAAATATAGATAGCAGTTCTTGGCCTCAAAGACACCTAGATACAAACTTAAGGAGGAAGGGGTTAACAGAATATGTCCTTAGGAAACTACCTTTTTAACCCCAGGCCATTGAAAACCCACAAGGGGAAGATCCACATGGTGGTGGCAAGAGGGACAGTGGCTCCCAAAAATCACAGCCCTACCGCATTTCTAAGAACAGAACTGTGTTCTGTCAGCTCTGTATTTGCCAAGCCACAATGTGCAACCAAAACCTCAAAGGATCCACTTGATAAGAAAGAGCTGAAGCCACATAAATGCCCTTCTTCCCTTTCTTTTGTTAAACATCATGAAAGCAAGTCTTGACATGGTGGGCTAATAAGGTAAATTAGGGACAAAACGTAGAAGAGAGAGAACTATGAAATCCCTAGACTATTCCCAGTCTCCCAGGTCTATTGTTTTCCAAGGCTAGATTTTTAATTATTAATTAGTCACAAATTAGTAAATAACAAACAATAAATGATAGGCAAGTGTTGTGATGGCTTCCAGTGCTTCTAGTAATGCTAAATGGCAATCCCCATAATAGACTCTCAATAAATATAATTAAATGCTCACTAATGCCAAGTGTTCTGCTGGGCACATTGGGAATCGCTGAGGAGCACTGTGTCCCCAGCTCCTGAGGGAACTCCGAGTGGTGGGGAATGCAGGGCGCTTCGTGAAAAGGCCATTGGCCATGCCAGACAGGCAGTGCCAAGTGTCAGGTGATCAGCAGGCCAGACAGCTCCAGGTGGCCACTGGACCAGGAGACCAGTTAGTTGGGAATCTGTTTTCTCCTTGTGGGTATCATGGTGTCAGTTTCAGTGAGAGAAATCCCAGTTGGACATGCTGTCTTTTCCAGGTGATAGCAGTTTTTAAAGCCCCAGAAAGGAATTTTTATGGGGTCAGGAGAGACGTGGAGGAGCAGGGGTCATTCTCTCCCTGGAATCTTTGATCCAACAGACCTGCATTAGTCAGGGGGAAGGACCACGATGCCTTTGACCCAAGACTTCACATTTGTGACATGAAATAGCTACCTGAACTGGGAGTGGACGCCCCACACTCGCATGCCCAGTCAAAGCTGGACCACGGCCTCCTTCCACTTCCTCCAGGATCTTCTACCCTGCTCCGTCCCCTGGCCAGTGGAATCTTTGACACCAGAGTGCCTTCCTTGGCACAACTGATCCTCATTACCGTTGAAGTCTTTTCCTGATCACCTGCCACATACACTCAGCCTTGATGTGGCCTCTGCCTTTTCCTGTGAAAATGATGCTCTGCTCAGCCTCCTCTGTGTGGGTAATCCCCCCATTCTTAAAGGAGTATCCCAAAGTCTCCCTTCCTTCATCCCTGTGATAGCCTCCCACAACTTTTTTCAAAACCATGTTTGAAAAAAAGAAATGATCTCCTCTCCTGAACTTCTCCGAGTGTTTGGAGCACTGCTGTTTAAAGGAATGAGCTCCAATTGTAGGGACTGATAAGCATGCATTCAAAGCAGGACTTGGCTACTTGCTAACTATGTGGTTTGGGATAGATAAATTAACCCCTGTGAGCCTCCACTTCTCCTTCTGTAAAATAGGGTTGCCATGAGCATTAGAGGCTGATGTAGGTAAAGCACCTATTATGATGCCTGGCACATAGTAGGTAGCTCTTACTTTTAATGCACAACCCCCCACTCAACCTGCATTTCTTTTTACATGCACAGCTTGCATTAGTATGAAGTCAATTTAGTTCATGAGCTGCTGTTTCCTGCGTGTTTTATCAGCGAGCGCCTTACGACACGCTTTCATAGGCACCGTCTCATGTAACTCTCCCAGCAGTCTTTGTGAAATAGATGGTGCTTTCACCATTTTCTAGATAGAATCGCGGAGGCCAGAGATTAGGAATGTGGCACTGGGTTCTCCAGAGACTCCTCTAGCCCCCTTCCCATTACTTCTCCCCAGCTCCATGATTATTTGCTTATCTCATTACAATTGGCCATACATATTATACACACGTACTCAGCACCAGCCAGGGTGGGCAGGTAGACACAAAGGATGCCAATGGCCCTGTCCTTAAGGCGCTGGCAGTCTGGCTGGTGAGAGGGTGAATTATTAAGAGAGCAAGAGAGAGAGAGGGGAGACAGCCTAGGTGGAGGGCAGGGGCCGTGCTTTCTGTTTCTGTTGGAGCCTCCTCCTGCAGCAGGCTGCCCAGGGATCTGTCACCTCATGGAGAGCAGGAGGCAGCAAAGATATGCAGGGACGAAGGCAGGCCAAGGTCAGAGCCGGCCTTCGCCTCTGAAGGTGGGGTGTGCAGATCTACACAGGTCTGCCCTTCCCATGGCTAACCTGTCTGTCCACAGGGTGCATTTCTCTAGGTACAAAGCTTTAAACTGAGTTCAAGACAAAATCCTGGCCCTCAGTGAGCCCAGACCCAGGAAAGGCAGGGATATCAGAGAGAATCCTTACCAAGCTCCAGAGAAACAGACTCTAACACACAGGGCAGGGCAGGTGTGGAAGCACAGGGCGGGCAATGGGGCAGTGAAGATGGGGTGAGCCTGAGGGTCCCCAGAATAAGCTTTATGTGGCCTTAGAAAAGATGTGGTTACTATAAACTAGACTTGAGAAAATGGCTCGAGAATCAAGAGGAATTTCCATATTGAAAACCCAGATTCTTTCGTACATTCAGGCCATGAAGGATGATAGGAGGGAGAGGGGGCAGTGTGAGGAAGAAATGGATGCCCTGAGTATATGGGCGAGAACCTGGCAGGTCCATTAAGTGACTTGGAGGATCCTGGTGACAAATTGAAATGGCAGTTTGAAGTGAAAAAAAAATAGACTCTGAGTTCAGGTCCTGACTGTCAATGCTGCCATCAAATGTGGGCGGGTCATTTAACTGCCAGCCCCAGTCTCCTCTCCTTCTCAGTGGGGGTGCTGGTCATGATAAGACAGAAGGGCAGACACAGCAGCCCCATCAGTAGGCCACCCCATGCCTCCTCCTGTCCCCATTTCCTGCTTCCTGCCCTGCCTTTTGCTGCCATCTCTGCTGTCACTTCTATCCAGGGCCCAGGGGGACCTTGTCCATGTGTCATGAGAAAGGTTTGGAGGGGCAAGTATTCTGACCCTCCAGGAGGAGGCACCCTTCTCCCTGGTGGAAAAGGGACCCTAACTAGCTGGGCAGCACCCAAATGGACAGAGGGTGGTGTGGCCCCACGTCCCAGCTGGCAAGTTCCACACCAGCCCCTCTTGGTCATGGAACGCCAGTGCCTTGGAGCCTGTTTTTTCTGGATACCTCTGCCATTTCTGGAGATGTGGGATCCAGCCAGGTATCATTTTCCTGTCCTGCCACCTGACCCAGCTCTGGTTAAGAAGTGTTTAGATTTCTGATGGAGAAGAAGTAAAACAACAAATCAACGTGATAGTCCTTTCTTGTGTTTTTTAAAAAATATTAAAACAGTCCATTTTTTGAATGGCAGACTGAGGCACAGAGGAGCGTAGTCACATGCTTTATTCCACAGTGAATCAGAATCAGGGGGTGGGGGTACGGAGCTCCAGCTCCTGCGGAGGTTTGGGAACCTTCATGGGCACGTGAGCCCCGTGGGCCTGTCACCAGCAGACCCTTTGGCCCCACCATCGGAGTCAGAGGCAGAAAGCCTAGGGTGAGACCAAGGGATCCTACCATGGTCTTCTAACATGGTGGCCCAGGAGCTGCACTGGAGAGCTTTTGCCCTAGATTCGAGATGGCTCTGCTTCTCTGTTCCTTCTCCTCTCGTGACACAGAGCATCTTCCTGAGATGTTTTCCTTCTCCACCCTGCTCAGGTTCCTGCCCGGGCACAGTTTGGTGGCACTTTCTGAACAACCCCTGCTCCGGCCTCTGTTACTTCCACAGTCAGCCCCGTGGGCGGGCCCAGGCTGGGGAGCTGCCTGTGAGGCTGGGAGGGGACTGCTTGGAGGGCTCCTGGACATGTAAGCCGGGTGCTCTGGGCTTGCCGCCCCCCCCCTTCTTTTCTCCCTTCCCACAGCAGCTGGCTGCTTGGGGCAAGCCTAAGCCAGTGCCCTGTGGGCCTGGAACCTCCCTGCTGGGTACAACATGGCTGCCCCTTTTCTTCAGGCTTCCTAATCTCTTCTGTCTTTTGAATTGCTTGTCTCTTAGCTCCCTGAGCTCTCCTGCTCTGTCTCCCATTCTCCTGTCTGCTCTCAACCCCTGACATCCCCAGCAGCCAGCCTTCGAGAACAGAGCTGGGAGGCTGTGACTAATGTGCTTAGAGGTGAGTCATCTGCTAAATATAAAAATCCACTCACTCCCTGGATGCAAAAGCTGCCGAGAGGCTCCGTGTCCTTCCCACCCAATTCATCCTTACTCAGGGGCCGTTTATTCCCCCTGAACAGCAAACAAATAAACACCAAAAAGCGGCATTGGCAGCCTGGTCTCACTGCCCTGTGGCTCTCCTGTGGCTCTCTGAATTTCCCTGGTCTCCCTAGATGCTCCAGGAGGAAGGGGCCCAATTAGAGAGGTGGTGGCCCAGGCCCTCCATAGAATTGGAAAGGAAGCAAAATTTATCTTCAGGACTACCCCTCTGCTCTTTCTTCCCCCATCCCTATTCAGGAGACCCCAAACCACCCATCTTTTTGCACAGGTAAAGCTGAGCCTTGCAAGCACACCTGCATCTTACAGGAATCAGGTGATGCTTCACTGTACATGACTGAATAGCTGATGGAGGTTCAGGCACTGGGCCTTCCTGTTGGACAAGTGCCCTCCCTTAGTGTTACTCAATCCCTCCATGCAGATTGCTTCCTGCTTGGCCTGATACTGTGGGTCTTTGTTGCCCTTGGAATATGGGCCCTGATAGTGATATTATATTATATAATAAAGTGATATTATATTACATATGTGTATTTAATCCTGGACACTATGTATCAGGTACCACACTCAACATCTTACATGGATTATTTCAATTAACTTTCTCAATCATATGGGATAGGTTTATCATTATTTTCAATTTGAGATGAGAAAAAAACAAAGTTCAGAAGACGAAAATAATTTTCAAAACCACGATATGGAGTATTTAGAAACATGATTTAAATCAGTAGTTTATGCTTTACCTCTAAGCTAAACCAATAACTTTAAACTTCCTTTGATGCCAGCCCAGCCCACAGTAAGCAAAACATTTCATGTCCTGGTGCAGTGAGCACACACACACACACACAAATGTGTGTATGTCCACAGACCTACATATTAACAAATGTTTGTGGAAACACCACTTACCCTTACTGCCTTCCAATTCTATTGTCCTATTTCTTTCTCTTCTGATCTAATGTTATTTTAAAAATTATGCAGCCCACCGAATTTCTTTCATGATCTTTCATGATAGGCCATCATCTGCAGTTTGGAAACACGGGGCTAAATAAACATAAACTATGGATATGTTCATTGTTCCACCGGACCATGTCTGCAAAGCCAAGTTCTGGTCCTGGTACAGGAAGTCACTTCTGTGACTTCAGACAAGTGTCTTCACTTCCTGGCCTCATCTCCCTAAAGCCTATTGTGTAGCAGAGTCTTACTAAATGACCCTGTAGGCCCCACCCAGGCCTTTCTTTAATGACTGCAACCCCTTTGCTCACATCTCCCTCTCTGCAGAAGAAAGCAGGTGCCTCCCCTGGCCACGTGGTGTCAGGGGAAAGACTGATGATGGTCCGCACATCACTCACGCTTCGACGGCACGCTCCAACTTTGCAGCATGAAACAGAGAGAAAAGACAGTTTCCACCCATCTGGCATTTGTAATATGAAAAGGCACATTTTCTCATGTGCAGTGTAGTTTGATTCCCTGCACCTCCATCTCTTCATTTGTCTCTCCTTTATCTTTCCTTACTAGGTTATTTGAAAGGCACAGGGAAGGCCACCTCCATGGAGATCGGGTGTGAGGGGCAGTAGAGAGAGACAGAAGACAGAGGGACAACAGGGATGAATCAGAACGGTGATTCTGACACAACAGGACTGGGTCCTAGGCCGCTGAGTGGCTGTGGGACTCTGAGCATGACACCTGCCCTCGGTAGCACATACTGGACGTGAGGGACTTGGATTAGGTCTCATCCAGCCAGACATTCCAGAATTATAGGTTCACATAATGAGTCAGGGGAGAGAAAACAGCCCTGGGGTGATGTTTGCCATGAATGATCCAGAAACCACTGAGGATGAGAACTGCTTCATTTTTAATAATGAAAATAATCCGTCATTCTTCTCTTGGCCTCATTCACAGGGTGTTTATCCAGGTCCAATGTGTTTCAAACTCCCAAACTACTGCCCCTGGTTGGGGAGCGCCTGTGGACAGGT
Organism: Macrotus californicus; assembly: GCA_007922815.1. Classification (NCBI taxonomy): domain Eukaryota; kingdom Metazoa; phylum Chordata; class Mammalia; order Chiroptera; family Phyllostomidae; genus Macrotus; species Macrotus californicus. The sequence goes on from VMDR010002136.1 coordinate 60,677, forward strand.
CACGTGCCTGTCTTATCCCACAGAGGTGCTAGAGCAGACCGGCACACGGGCCGTCCCACCCCATACATGAGGCTTCGGAAGAGACAGGCCCTGCTGAGGTCCCAGGCTAATGGGTGACTGGGTCCTGTAGCTGATGGTCATTTCATCCACCCCTGAGGCAGGCCCATCCCAGCCCTGGGCACTGGCTGCTGGTCTTCCTGCTCTCAGACTTTGAGGACTGTGTGGCACGGCTATGCCTCCTCCACCTCTGTGCATCCCAGGCAAACCCATGGCAGGCAAAACGTGCTTTTCCCTGGAAACTGGCTCCCCAGAAACAGCTCCCAGGAGGTGGTATCGGTAGGAACATCCCCACAGGTCTCCGTGCCATGCCGCCTCGAGGCCCCACTCCAAAGCCTTGATTGGCATGCACCCTGCCTGGCATGCTGTGCTCACCATTCACCTCTCTGGTAAGGACACTTGGCCATTAGGCCCATGCTCTTTGGCCCCTCCCACCCTTCTGGGAAACGGAGCATCCTGGCATGGTCTGGAGGTCCAGGGCCCACAGGAAGCAGAATTTATTTTACCTGCACAGAGCTCCTTTTTCCTCCCTTATTAGCAGCGCCACCAGAAGCCATGTGGAACTTGGCTCTCTAAATGACCCTCACTGACTGGAAGACACTTTGAAAGGTCATCTTCATCCCCTACCTACAGAGAAGATGGAGGCCCAAATGACCATGGCCTCTGAAGGCAGAGGAGGACAAGCTGCCGCCCTTCAGAGACTAGACTCCCCTCTTCTGCAGTCCGCTCCATTTGCATTCTCTTCTTCTCTTCCCTTTGGCAGGGGGTGCTGCTGCCTGCCTCTCCCAGGGCCTGAGTCCTCTGGCTCCCCTTGAAGAGGCAAGAGGAGGGTCACAGCCTCACCATGCTCCACAGCAACAATGGCCTGTGTTTCTAGTTTTCCTTGACAACTACCTTGTCAAAACTGCGCCAGCCTGCCTTCATTTCCTTCATCCAGCCAACACTTTTGAGCACCTACTATGTGCTAGGCACTTCTCCCGCCCTTAAAATGCAGTTTGCTCACAGCTGCAGGCCTCTGTTTATCATCAGCTCAGTAATGAGATGCTCCTGCCCATCCAGTCATGGCACTGCCTTCTCTCCTTCCCCCTCTGCCCCAGTTAATCGGGGAGACTAGGGCTGTGCCCTGCTCAGGTGTGAGCAGGAGAACATTTTGGATGCTCTCAGAGCCTTGGAAAACAGAGCATCCGCCTGCAAAATTTCCTGCAATTGCAGCAGGAGAAGGAGGGACAATTATGATGGTTTGAGACGGGTTCAGAGCAGACACTGCAAATAAAGAAAATGGGGTACTCTCTTCTCAGGGAGAGAGACACCTGTCACTCAGCAGGTGAGGGGATAGGGTCTGCTGCACTTGGGCTGGCCCCAGTGTGACCCGCTAGTAGGGAGGGTGGTGCAGGGGTGTGGGGACCCTCTCTACCATGTGTCTGGGGAACACAAACCTCCCTCGCTGCTAACACTAGAAACAGAGACAAAGGAGTGAGAACTCGGTGCCCTGTCATCCTCTTCTCCAAGGAAGCCACGACTTTAGGGGCATGAGGCCTTCGCCTTGCAGAGCCTCACCCTGAGGTAGAGGTCATCTCAGAGCTCGTGAGTGAAAGAAACGTGGCAGACACAAGCCTCTTTATGACGGGCACCTGTATTCTGTGTGTGTGCAGCTCTTCCCATCAGACGCCCAGCTGCTCAGGCTCAGGGACGCACCCTCTGGCTGCTCCCCTGCGTGTCTGGCTTAGAGCCCGGTTAGCTCCTGTCACTTGAATCAAAATGAGTGAGGGGCTGAAGAGGAAAGAAGGAGGAAAAGACCTAGGATTTGTCACGAGCGTAAGTTCATGATATATAAGTCAGCCGGGCAACTCCTTGGCTAGCTGCCTGCTGAGCAGCCTGGCATCAAGTAGACAAGAGTCGCACACAGTAACCTTGCTGTTCACTCAGCTTTTATTGAAGGCAGGTTCACTTGAAGTAGAACATCAACATACATTAATATCCTACTCACACGCTAACGATCTAAGAGAAATGTAACACACACACACACACACACACACACACACAGCAGTCAGCAGGGAATGATGAACCTGAGTCCCAGAGTCTCAGTCTGCGGGTCTGGGAGACAGCACAGTGGGCAAGGAGTTGTCAGTGTCTTGCAAGGAAGGATCCCCGGAGCCAGGTGGGCAGCAGGGCAGACGAAGTCCTCAGTCCGACAGGGCAGAGTGTCGGGCAGCCGATGCCAAGGGAGATGAGTGTGATGTGGAGCAGCCCTCTGGTGTGTGGAGCTCGGCTGTCTCAGCAGTGGTCTGGAGCCTGCCTCAGTTATACCTTGAAAGTGGTGCACTCCACCCTTCTAGGTCTATTGATAAATGTCTTGGCACCCCTGATGGCAAGTGGGGGATTTCCCCAGGAGCCTGTCTGTGGGTGGTCCCGCTCTGCAAATGCACCTACTCTGCCCACGTGTGCAGACATCTTAAGTGTGTCTCCTTGCCAGGTGTGTTTGCTCTGACTTCAGTAATCTTCGTCTTGAACCAAAGTGTCATGGCTGATGGGCAGCCATTTTGATTGACATAAACGTCCCCACATTGTTTTATAGACTTTATCCTTAGTCAGAAGAATGCCATGTTATTGGTCCTGCTCTCCGCAGATTTGTCCCACAGACACTGTCCCATAGAAGCCTGGTCCTTACAAAACCCTTCGAAAAGGAGAAGTAGGGTTTACGTAACACTGCCTGGCCTGCAGCCTTGCTTTCTTTCTTCCTCTCCTCTTTTCACCTCGAGCCCAAGGGGGGCAGTTAACTCACTTCTTGCAGAGCTGGGTGGAGGGTGTTGACTTTGGGCAAGCCGACACTCCAACCCCCAGGCCCCCCGCGTGCAAACCTGAAAGAATAATAACCACCTCTCCCAAGTGCCTTGGGGACCAGCTGAGATGAGGCATATTTACAAGCACCCAGGACAGCCTGGCCCAGATTGGCCTTTGCCCCAAACACACCCATGGGCACCCACTGAAATTTTTCTCCTCTCTCAGCTCCTCAGACCTGCATCTATGTACTCGTCAGCAGTTTTCCAGTTTAGAACACTTGCCTCTTTCCTTTACTTTGGGGAGCAGGGTGCAAGAAGCAGACTCCAAACCCATCTCCCCAAAAGGCGACATTGCCTGGGATCAGAATGTAAGGCTCAGAGGCCTTACTTTGGGGGTGCCCCCAGCAGAAGCAGCAGAGGAAGGGAGACTGACTCGTTCCACCCCTTGCACCCGGGGTAAGGAGACAGGGTTTGAGTTTGGTGCCTTTCTCCGCTTGGTACTTCTGCAGTGCTCTCTGAGATAGAAGTGTCTTGGCAGCGTCGTTCAGTATACTTCTGTTCGGCAGGGAGGTCCAAGGTGCCTTTTGGAGCCTGGGTAGAGCTGACTGGTGTTGGACGAAACGACAGGAGGCACCCGCCCTCTAGCGGCGAGAGAGGGAAAGGCATAGGCAGCCCCGGGCTGAGCTCACCTGCTGAGGAGACTGTGGCCCTGAGTTACCACGGTGATGGTGTGTGTGTGATCACCTGGAGATTAAGTAGCACCACCCAGCACAAACCAAAACTAGGACAACATGTGGAGGCCATCCCCTGGACACACTCCAAACCCCAGGCTTGGGATTTCACACACTCACCCATTCACTCACTCATTCATTCATTCAAAAATATCTATGGAGTGTGTGTATGCATGGGGTGAGGCATGAGGAGGGGGTGGTTTTAGGCAGTAGGGACACAGCAATGATCAAGACAGGCAAGTCCATCCACTCCTGGAGTTTTAATTCTGGTGTGTGTGGTGTCAGCTGGGCAAAGGCGGAGGTCTCCTCAAGGTGGAGGCATGACTCTCCATGCCTCGGAGTCAAGAAATCAGCGGACTCCCACCAGGCATCCGGTTTATGCCAGAATCTCTTACATCTTTTTTAAAACAGCCCCAGCAATTAAATGACACAATATAATAGAAGGAGTCCTGAACAGACTGTTAGTTGAACTGGGTCGGAATCCTGCACTTCCTAGCCCTGTGACCTTGGGCTCTTCATTTAAACCCCCAGCTTAGACCCTTACCTTCCAGCAGCAGCCCAGGGGCTCATGAACTAGGCGTGGACTGGGGCCACATGGGCTCTCCAGTGGGAATGTGGGCACAGCACCACCAAACTGACCTGTGGCCACGGATGCCGAAGTGCCTTTCACCTGGCATTTGGAAGGAGCAATCAAAGACTCTTTCTGCTTTATCATTAAAAATAAAGAAACCCACAAAAATGAATTTGATACCATTTATTCCACTGCACGGTGTGCCGGTGTGTCAGTTACCTGCTGCTGCAGAACAAACCTCCCCAAAACTTAGTGACTTAAAGCAGCAATGCCTTATACTTCTCCTGATTTCTGGAGGTTGGCTGGGCTCAACTGATCAGCTTTTCTGCTTTACATTTCTTCTGGGGCTGGAGTGGTGTCCACAGTGGCTTTTCACGCACAAATCACGTACGTCTCTGCAGGATGGCTGAGCCAGCCTGGGGGTGAGGTGGGGCAGTGACCAGGCATCTCTCTACATGGTGTCTCCAGCAGGGCGCCTGGACCTCTTCTGTGGTGGCTCAGGGCTCCAAGATCTGGGTAAGAGACTCAGCCCTGATGAGTCAGTCCTTAGCAAAGCTCTGATTGCATCACATTTGCCAAAGGAAGTCACATGGCCAAGCCCAGTGTCAGTGTGGGAGGGAACCACAAAAATATGTGAATTCCAAGAGGCATGTCCATTGGGGGCCACCGATGGAACAGTCTCCAGCAGCAGTCGCTGTGTCTTGGTAGACCTGGGAATCAGGATGCATTTGCTGCTGCTGTCCTACCTCGGAGGGACTTGTAATTGGGGGGGTTGTAATGTTCCATATTGTGGTGTGGCAGGGGTAACAGGGTGAGGTCTTCGGAGGCTTCCTTGGTCTTGAGTGCAGGCTTTAAGAGTTGGCCGAACACCCCTTCCTTCCACCTTGCGGGGTGGTACCCCCTCAACAGGCCACGACTTCGTGTCTCTGGGTGGAAGCAATTCCAGCAGAGAAGCTGTCTGAACACCAGAGGACACCGTGGAGTCCCTTGTTTGCTTTTCATCTCCTGTTTGTGATCAGTGAGCAAACGGTGGCATGGTAGGAGTAGACATAAGGGCACTAGGGCTTGTGACGGTGAGCACGTAAAATACCAACGTCGCTGGGCTCTCGGCACAAACTGTGTCCAGAAATAATTTCCAGCTGTGAGGTCCTAGCTTTTTCTTCTGTTTCTATCTCTGGTGCAGAGGTCTGGGCTGATCGTAGTTCTCCAGTCATTAAACTGCCTTTGTTGTTTCACTTGTTTTATTTGTTTATTCACTCCCTTTGCTCCTCATTCCCATGCCCTGTTCCACAGGCAAACATTTTTTAAAAAATTTTATTGATTGATTTTTAGAGAGAGAGAAACATTGATTTTTTTTTGTTCCACTTATTTATATTTGCATCGGCTGATTCTTGCATGTGCCCTGACCAGGCATCGGACCTTCAACCTTTGCTATGGGGATGATGCTCTCACCAACTGAGCTGACTGGCCAGGGCCACAGGCAACTGTTTTAAGGTGCTTAGTGTATATCCTTTTAGGGGCGTGCATCCTTCCAAGCTGTGTGTTGCTCTTTTGGATGCTCTGTTTAATTTTCATCAATGTTATATTATAAACCTAGTTTTGCTTTTCACTGTCCCCCTTGGTACTGTGGGTTCGCGGTCCCTCCATGCTACCCCATGTCCTCCTAGCTTATTGTTCCACAGCATGCACTTGCCTAGGGCCTGGCCAGTCTCCCAGCGGCAGACTCCCCAGTCTCCTGGGCACTGAATTAGCTGGGGAAGGAAGCTGATCTCCACAAATGGCACTGCTGGGAACATCTTCAGCTGACCTGTGAGCACTTCTCTGGGCTCTCTGCACAGGTGCAGAATCACGGGCACAGAGGGTGTGCATACAGCACACGTGACTAGATAGTGCAGTGTGCTTTCCCGGCTGGATGTGCCAGGCTCTCCTCCCAGCAGCCATGCCACAGGGCAGACCCTGTCTTCCATCCAGCCCTGGCATTGGTTGAAACAAGAAGATGCAGACACAGCCCCTTCTCACAAGGATCCCGTGACCTTATTCCTTCCTGCATTCCTGACACAAGCTGTCATGGACCTGGGTTTGCTGACTTTGCCCCTGCCAGTCAGACCAAGCCCCGGGCAGCCCCATGCCCTGTCCACCTGCCTGTCCACCCCTTCTCAGATCTATGTCAAGGCAAATGCACCAAAGCAACTGGGAACCGATTTACACAAAGAGAGTCACTCAACAACGAGCGACCTGACTCCCCCAGAGTCATCTAACACATCGCAGGTTAGCCAGGGGCTGGCCCCATAGACGGCACACTGGAGCTCAGACGTTGGCAGCAAGTGCTTTGTTTGCCCTTGACAGTGACTCCGAGTGGCTGACTTCTTGGCTGGTTGGTATAGTGAGCGATGTTACAATGATGAAATGACACAGGCTGGAAGTCATGAAACCCTAGAGACCTGGACCAGAGCACACAGTCTAGACCCTTCACAGGAAAAGACACTGAGACCCAGAAAAACAACTTCTCAGGACCACTGGGTGATGGAGAAGCAAAGCTGAAGCCAGAGCTCAGGGGTGCTGTCACCCAGGCCTGATCTCTCTCCCACCACCCCAGCTCCTTTACCACTGCAGGGAGCCCCAAATCCACAGACAACCCCCAACTTTGTTCCAGGAGGTTGAACTGCTTCCTCCCCCAGCTAATTCAGTCCTTCCCTTTCTGATTCAGCACAGTGAACAGTAAAATAAAACAATAAGTAAAATAGTGAGGGAAGAGAAGAGGGTAACAGTCAGAACTCTTTCTCAGCAGTGAAAGGTCACTAATGGAATAAGGGGATGATGTCCCTTAAGAAACCCAGTGCAGTCTGTTTTTCTCTTCCTTTCCCCAAGTGGAGAAACAGAGGCAGAGAGGTACCCAAGGGGAGGCCGTGAAGGAATAAGACCAGTTATTGAGCAAATAGATGTAAAACTACATACATAGCTCCGTGTTACCCTGTTCACCAGCATCACCAAAGTGCATTTTATTCCTTTGTAAGTGTCTCTCCCTTGGAGCTCAGAACAACAGTTCCTAATATCCTCATAGTATGTCTATTCTTTTACCTGGTGTTCTATTTTTTAAATCCCCCCCTGAGGACACTTCTTCATTGCTTTTAGAGAGAGAGGGTGGGAGAGGAAAAAAACGCTGATGTGAGAGAGAAGCTCTGATTGGTTGTCTCCCATATGCGCCCGGACCTGGGATTGAACCCACAACCCAGACAAGTGCCCTGACTGGAAATCAAACCTATAACCTTTCAGGTATGGGACGATGCTCCAACCAACAGAGCCACACCAGCCAGGGCTATCTGATATTCTTTTATCTGACAAATAATAAGAGTGATTCCAGAAGTACTCAAATAACAATTATATTATTTGTAAGTAAACTGTAAAACTGTCGAAGTTGGGCATAGGAAAACATGCTTGAGAAAGTATTAATTCTGGATGTCAGGATTTGAAGGTGAGGGAGTGAGTTCTGCTAGTAAACGAACTTCTCATTGGACATCGCAGCCCCTGAAATGCCCGGGAACCCTCCTTTGAGAATTAGAACAGGGCAGGGGAGGAAGGGTCCTTCAGCATACTGAGCTACGTCAGTTATCTGCCCGACAGGAGAAGTTTTAGAAGAATGAATGCCTTCTTTGTAACCTTAGCTCGCACCCAGCACTGGTTTTGTGACCAGAGTGCCCGAGAGCCCTTCAAAGGGGACGTGACAGAAGCATCCACGAGTCTGTTCGGGCCTGGCCCCAGGACTGTGCCGGTGGGCAGCGGCTCTGGACCACCCTTGCCCCATGGTGTAGATTCAGGGAGGAGCTCTTAAATTTTGAATTCACATACTGTTAAATTTACCCTTTTAAAGTGTATAGTTCAGTTTTCAGTGTATTCCTGCATTGTGTGACCATCGTCACTATTTAGTTCCGGAACATTTTCAATGCTCCCAAAAGAAGCCTCTCAGCTACTCCCAGCTCGCAGCTACTCCTGGTTCCCTCCTGCCGCCCCCAGCCCCTGCAAACCCGAATCTAGTTGTCTCTCTAGATCTGCCTCTTCTGGGATTTCATATAGATGGCATCACACAGATTTTGTGGCTGTCTCCTTACACTGGGCATAGGGTTCTTCCACGTCATCAGCTGAGTCAGCACTTTATTTCTAGGGCTGAAGAATATTCATGCTATTGTGAGGATGTAGCTTATTTTATTTCTCTACTTATCAGGTGACGTCCTCAGGGAGGACTTTAGTGCTAATCTGAGCTGGACTTGAAACCTATAGACAATGGGTAGCTTTGGCCGTTTCCTGATCAGTTGGCTAGCATGACAAGTCAGCACTTGAGGGAGATGACTGTGGAGGGCCTGTGAAGACCAGATGCACAGTGAGGCAGAGAGTGGGGCTAATGGGGTTTGGAGCATCCTTCTACTAAAGAGGAGAGAAAAGTCCACAGCACCCAGCCAGCCTTTGTGCAAGAAGCAACCCTGAACTCTTCTCCGTTTCCGCTCCGACTAGAAAGCCATAAAGCCACAGGCTTAAAAGAGCAGCTCATTCTGGAGGTGAGAGCCCAGTGGTGGCTTCAGCCTTGTCTCATATTTCTCCTGGAAGCTCCATTGAAAATCAGCCTACCGTGCTCTTTCCTGGAATGGGCATAACTGCTAATTGCCTCTTGCACAATTATCTGCCAAAACCCTGTTGTTAATGAAATGAATGATTCAGTTATCCTTGTTAGTAATGGCCTGCAATGTGCAAAGACCCGTTCCTGTGTCTGCAACTAATGCCCTGCCAGGCACCAGGAGTGATTCTTACCATGAACTCTCGGGTCCCCGAGGTGGGAGAGAGGAAGGCTGCCCGAGGCCAGCCGGGTGCAGCCTGTCTCCTGCCCAGCCCCCACGATGTGACAAGAGGTGGGAGCATCTATGGGCAAAGCAAGTGGGAAATGAGGCCAGGCCTCCGCTCAGTTTGCCAATTTTGACCTGCAAAGCCTGGGGCGACTTCCTCTCTAGCATGTGGGGAAGGGATACATGGTGACCTGTCAGGGTTACTTAGGTCCCGGTAGTTGCTTGGCTGACTGGTGACAAGGGCGTCTCTGTCCGTGCCAGGGCGTCCTGGGCACCCGCCTCCAGGATACCCACTGCACTGCCCTCCTTCTGCCGACCCCACATCTTTCCTTTGCCCCTGACGTCAGGTTTGCACCCTGTTCCCTCTGTCTCTCGTCCCGGCAGTGGCTGCCCAGAGCTGCGCCTCTGTTTCATCTGGCCCAGTCTTTATTGTTCACACTCGCTGCTTCTCAAGGAGAGGGGGAGAACAGAGAGAGAAAAGTGACAGAAACTGGTATGGGGGCGGCAAGGAGGGCTGACTATGGCAAATGTAGACATAGAGGTGGAAAGTTCCTTGGAGAATATCGTGTTCAGTACACACTTGCAGGCACCGGCACGCGCAGACATGCTCACACACATTTGCACACCCAGAGACACACTTGCACACGCACACACTCGCACACACATTTCTCCTCATCTTATCTTCAGAATAGTCTATTCAAGAGTGAGGTCCTCAGGTTTGGAACGAGTTGCCCGGAGTTCTGTTGAGAAATGTGCCTCAACTTCAAAGAGACTAGACTTTTGTGTAGTCGAGGGGCTCTGGTGACATTAGTGGAACCAGGTTTTGACGCCACTATTCACCCGAGAATCAGGGGCCAGAGGCAGGCAGGGTGATGCAGGCGCACGCAGCCTGACCCTGGGCCAGCCACATCGTCCGCAGAGATATGTAAAGTGTATAGAAAGAACTTGTGACGAAGTTATTTTGACAGCCTCCTGCACACCACTCTAAAAATACCGCAGCAACTCACAACACCGATGATGAAGCAGAGGGATAAATAAATGATGTGAGAGGAACATAATGTGTGAAGAGTACAATGAAGTCAAAGATAAGACCCACTGTGGCTGCTGAGGCTGCCAGTCTGGCCCTGAGAACACAGCCCACCCCACTGACAACAGGGAGCAAGGAATCGCCTGGGTCCTGGAAGGAGGGCTGGCAGAGGCAGAGGGTTGTGCCCTTGGTAGCTTCCCTACAGTGGAGAAAGAAATGTCCCCTCTCGTGTCCTAAACAAGAGACAAAATACAGCAGCCCAAATTACCCAGGTCAACCCATGGGTAAAATTCCCATCATCCAGTGCGGTCATCTTCAGTGTGTTTGGAAGAGCAATGGTACTCTTTTATTCGCATAAAATTTTGTACAAGAGAGAGGGATGGGAGGGAGGGAGGGGACAGGAGCTTCTTTGGTTCAAAAGGGGGTGGGGACCCAGCCACTTCCTCGGGATCTCTTTCCCCACACAGAGGTGGCTGAGATAACTCTGCTCGGAATCCCAAGAGTCTGAAAAGAAAATCCCTGGTCTGGCTCCAGTGAGTGACTGGGCCTCAGGGAGAAGGGAAGGAGGGAAGAAGACCGGGGGCCTTTTATTGCTACTTGCGCAAAGTTACTGAGAGAACCAAGAGGAAAATTTATACGGGGTGGGACAAAAGTAAGTTGTTCATATGAAAAATAATGCAATAATTAATAAATAAGAAGACACAAATATGTGTTTCATGTACTTACAACTGTAAACCTACTTTTTTTAGATTTTATTTATTTGTTTTTAGAGAGGTGGGAAGGGAGGGAGAAAGAGAGAGAAAGATCCATGTGTGGTTGCCTCTCACACGCCCCCTACTGGGGACCTGGCCCACAACCCAGGCATGTGCCCTGAGTGGGAAACGAACTGGCGACCCTTTGGTTCTCAGGCTGACACTCGATCCACTGAGCCACACCAGCCAGGGCTGGAAACCTACTTTTGCCTAACCATGTATTCCTGTTTTGGGGGCCAAGATGACACTTTGACTCTCTTCCACATCAATCAAACAAACCATGGCATACCAAGAGACTGAAGGCACAGTAAATGCATGGGCTCTGGAGCTAGACGGCCTGGGTTTAAATCCTCGCCCTGCTACTTAGCAGCTGTGTCGTGTTGGAAAAGTCACTGAACCTCTCTGTGTATTGATTTCCTCACCAGTAAGAGGGAGTGTTGATGGTACCCACCTCGTACAGTTGTGAGGGCTACCTCTGTCGGAGGGAATGCAGTGTTTAGGACAGCGTTTGGCATGCGGTAGTGACTCGACAATGCTCACTGCTGCATCCTGAGGGTGTGTAAGCATGCCACTCTGGCGATGCCACAGTTCTCCCATGGCAGCTCCAGCCCGCGGCCCTCAGGTGGCAGCGTCTCACCTCACAGCCCCGGAAGTGGCGTCACCCCCTCTCCCCCCACCTTACTGAGGGCAGCCGGGGCTCTGTGAACATGGCAGGTACCTGAGGAAGGGGTTAGGTTTGTATGCCTTTTGTTGTGTTGTTTGGAGGAGAAGGACCTGTTGGTGACATCTAGTCACCATCTTGTTTTACAACTGTGGGACATTGAAGGACAACCTCTGGTCTAATCTCTGATCTGTAAACCCAAGGGGCATTTAACGGGGGTTCCTGGGGGCATCCCCGGTGATACGTGGGCTCTGCCCTCACAGCAGACATGTGCCAAGCTTGGAGAAAGGGCACTAGACTGTGGTGTGACTCACCTAAAATTAATAGTCCCATTCTCTCAACCCCACCTACTCCCCAGGGTGGCATGTCAGGTCTCCGGTCCTCTGTAGGGGCTTGGTCGAGGTTCTCTCATAACAAGAGCAAGTCTCTCCACGTGCGAGGGGTGAGGGCTGGCGGCAGGGTGCCGACCTCAGCCTCTATACCCTGATTTACATCTTCCTGACGTCACCTGGGGTTTCCATCAGCCTGGGAAAGGCAGTGTGGGGTCGTTCCCCACAGGAGTTCACCGTTCACTCTGGATGACCAAGCTGACATGCTCACCTCTGAGTGCAGCCCGGGCCCGTCAAGGGGAGGGAAGGGTGAGTGGCGGCTCTATGGCAGAGGAGGGCTTGTGTCACACAGAGAAGGTGGAGGGCGGAGAAGGCACGGGGCTGGTCAGGGAAGTGCTGGGTGTGGCTGTGCCTGGAAGGGTGCGGACATCAGAGGGACAGCCGTGGCAGAAGTAGCACATGGGTCTGTGGGTGTGAGGGCCTGGCTGGAGTGGGAGCAGCCTTGAAGTCCCCGCCAAAGAGTTTTGACTTGACTCTGTAGGAGGTGGCACACGGCGGACGTGGGAGGCCACAAGGACTTGTCTTCTAGCCGGATCCAATCTAGGAAACTTCCGCAGGTAGGCAGGAGGGCGGGGACCCACGAGGCTCTGTGGCAGCTGGTGCAAACGTAGAGGCGTGTAGCCAGGTGGTGTGTCCACAGTGTTTCTAAACCGTGTCCTCCTGGTGGAGATGATCGCACTGTTCCTGGTTCTTCAGGCCTCTTACTCCTCCGGGCTGTGAGCACAGACAGTCCAGGGCTCCCGTCAGCCTGAGTGTTCTTCACAGGACTGCCGTGTACTGTCCTGTTAAAAGGGGGCTGAGGTACTGTAGTCTAAAGAGCCTCGTTCTGGAAGCTTCTCTGGAATCTGTGGAGTGAGATTTAGATCCTGGGCTGCCATGGGCCCTCCAGTCAGCAACGGGGCTTCTAAATCTGCTTTTTAATCCCTGTAGCTCATAAAGAGAGGAAAGGATGTGCTTAAGAGAGGTAATTGGGACAGCCAGGTTAATCGTTTCTCAGTAGGCACAGGTGGACAGAGGTGGGTGGGAATTCCATCTCCGACGCTCTGTTGGCCTGTTGGTGAGCAGAGAGCTGGACGAAATGTGAGGGTTTAGCAGGTTCAAAAAGAGACGTGCTTCATCTTTAACCGTGTGGGGAAGAGGGGCAGAGGGAGGAAGACTTGAACCTGAGAAGAGAGGCAGTGGCCTGCCCTGGTGGAGGCATGAAGTGTGGTGTCCCCACGCACACCTGCTTCTCGAAGAGGGTCGCCTTTGCTGAGGAGGACGCGTGGGGGGGAGGGGGACACTGAGAGGATGCTAAGGGAGGCGTGGGCAGTCTGCTTCCCCAAGGGTACTGACCATCCCTGACTGTCTCCCCGCCCTCTCCGGAGCCCCGCCCTCTCTGGAGCCCCACCCTCTCCGGGGCCCTGCCATCCTCCTTCACCCTCTGAGTTTCCTCCACCCACCAGTCTGCCTCTTGTTCTCTTTCTCCCTGGGGCCGTGAGAATGGCAGGGTGTCCTGTGGGGCATGGATGGCAGCCCCATCTCTGGGTTCCCAGTAAGTGTGTAAATGTGAGTGTGTAAGTGTGTGTGCAGGGGCTGGGGCTGGGGATCATCCACAGATCAGAGCACATCCTAGAGAGTTTCTAAAGGGTAGGACCACCTGTGGGTCTCCCCTGACACCCTGGAGCCCAGAGGACCTGTCGCTGGGACCCACCACCAGCCTCAACACCCAGAGCATCCAGAGCAGAGTCGGGCCCTGACCAGAGGAGTACAGAAGAAACAGGGGTAAGTTCAGCTCTGGAGGACTGGGTGTGGCGGGCTCAGTGAGAGGCAGGGAAGCGAGGGCACCAGTGAGTCAGAGAACCATAGAAGAGGGACACTGGAGAGCTCTGTGCCTCTCTACCCACCCCCTTCTCTGTGGCAAATAGCCATGTCCCTTGGGCCCTGCTGTCTGGGGACACTGCAGAGGCTGGAGATCCCAAGTGGAACAGCAAAGGGTGTGGGAACTGGAGCACAGTGGTGGCCAGTGGGGTCTCCCCACAGGTGCACAACAGGTGGTCATCCAGGATCCAAAGGCCTCTGGGTCAGGACAGTGGGGAGGCCCCGAAGCTGGTGGTTATGGGAGGGGTTGGGGGTCTGTAGACCCGCAGCTGGCCATGTTGGGGGGAGGGAGACAATAAGGGGCTTATGGGTGGGACATGAGCCCTGCTTTTACTAAGAGGCCCACAAGGGCCAGTACTCAACGTGGCAAAGCTGTGGAACAAACACTACTGGGTCGTAGAAAACGTAGGTAGAAGATGTTGCCATCTGATGGGGAGCTCTTGGGCATGTTTATTTAGCCTAATGTCAGTCAGTCTGAGGACCAAGAGATGGTGAAGCAAGGCCAGAGGGGACCAGGGGGACGGCTAGGGGCTGGGGGGCATGGTGGCCAGCTCTACTGTCTGCCCCTCTGCTTTGCTTTTCTAGAGCTGAGGACTGATTCCTGGTACACCTGTCACTCCCTGCCACCCTCCTCTTTGTCTTCCATCTCCTCCTGATGGCAGCGGGCCCTCACGTCTTGTCCCAGCGGGGGCCTCTGAAGCTGGCAGGATCCCTCGCCGCCTACCACCTGGGCCTGGTGGTTCTCACAGGGGCCATATTCTCAGAGGCAAGGCTGGCGGGCGCCCTGCAGAGTTCCAGGGTTTCTTCCTTTTTGGGGTGCCCAAGGGATAAATAAAACCACGATCTTCCAGTGGAGAACTTGGAAACACTGTGATGGGCGCACATGCAGGGGCTACACTGTCTTCCCTGTGGAGACACCAGTCCCTGTTACCAACTCCCATTGTCCTTGTCCTTAAATGGAAGAGTCCAAGCCAGGACAAGCAAGAAACCCTCACCACCTCCTGTTTCCACCTGGGCTCTGTCAACCTCTGCCCCCAAGCCAGTGTTCCTCCCAGACGCCTTGCTGTCAGCCAAGGGTCAGTCAGCGAGTGAGCAGGGGCAGAGCTTTGTGCCAAGCTGTGCTGGGACCTGCAGAATCGCTGCTGGACAAGGTCCTCCTGCCCCCAGGAGCTCGTACCTAGGAGGAGGACCGATGTGGAAACAGGCGATGACAGGTCAGCGTGAGCAGGGTGACAGAGAGTGTGCTGCAGGGACAGGCGGGAGGGGCAGGGACCCGGACTCTGGGCCTAGGGTTGAGGGTTCAGGAAAAGCTTTTCGGAGAAAGTGGTCACCTCCCTGACATTTTGCAGCGCTCACGATAGCAGCGCTGCACCCGGGACATTATGAGGGTCTGCTCCTCTGAGCCTCCTCACAGCACTGCCGGGAGGCCCTGAGGGGCCAAGCAGCTTAGCAGATGGCACCCTCACCTCCGTCCCCACCTGCATCCGCGCTCACAGGGAGAAGGCGAGGGGTCGCCCTGAAGAAGCGGGTGCTGACACCACGTCTTTCCCCTTCTCGCCCTCACGGACTGGACTGCCTTTCTTCCTTATATCTCATCCTCAGTTTACCCTCTAGGCTGTTGACAGACCCGTCCTGCCAAAAGTGGATCGGCCTCTGCCTGTGGGGCCCTCTGGTGGCTTCCTGGCTAACAGGGGCTAAGGTGAGACTCGTCCTACCATGGGCCTGTGAGGCCGTCCACAGCCCTCTCTTGCCTCAGCCATCTTTTCCAGCCTCATCTCCTTCCACCACCGCCCCACCCCGCAGCAGCCCTGCTCACCTGCCTCACAGCCCAGCTGCGCAGGCACCGTGGCCTTGGCACATGATTGTTTTCTGCCACAGGTGCCCTTCTCTCCTGGTGCTCTGACAAATTCATGCAGACGCAGGCCATTGTCACCCCTCATGAAACTTCCCTGACTCCTCAAGGCCAGGTTACTTGTTTCCTTCCTTGGGTTTTCCCCTCCACTCTCTGAGGTGGACGGAACGGGCTCCACCAGCTGGTGGGCACCGACTGTGCGTCTCCCAACACCGACACTGCAAATCAGCCCCCTCTCCCACCCTGAGGGCCCTCAACCTCTGTCTTGTGATTTGCATAGTTGTCTGTGCCCATATTTGGAGGTACCACATGGCACCTCCAAACTGCCAGAGCTGCAGAGGCACAGCCATGCCCAGCGTAGTGTCTGGCATCATGTGGCAAGCACAGACAACTTCTGAAACACGCCTTAGCATACTTACTCATCATTTAATTGTGGTGGCAAATTATCTGCTGCCACCATAGTCCTGTGAACATCTGCCATGCCTAGGTCAGCTTCCTGCCCAGAAGTCCTTCGTAGCTGCCTTTGCCCGTGTGACCAGAATGGTGAGTCCCCCGAGGCAGGGGTTTTGTATTTTGTTTTACTGAGGTAGCTCGGTGCTCGGAACAGTGTCTAGCATGAAGCACTTAGTGCCCTTTGACAGCACATCATTGTCAAATGAGTCAACAAATGATAAAATTCAAGCTCCTTAAAATAGCCTTCGAGGCCCCTTGTTAACTGATTCTCCTCTCTCTCTGCTTCTGTGGCTGCTCCCCCATAGTGGGAGCCCCCGATACGGGCCCACTGCTCCCCGGCTCGCCCCCATTGAGTTAGGAGAGGTCAGGCACCATGCACTCTTCTCCTGGGGTGAGACTTCTCCCTCCCTCTGTCTGCCCACAGCCTGCTCATTCTCCAGTTCACCTCCTGGACTTCTGGAACACCTCCTGTTCCCTACTCTTCATCTGGCCCCAACCTTCAAGGTGAGGTATGTTTCCTACATCCTCAGTGAGGCTTTGAGCTCCCTGGGGGCAGGCAGGGCTGGTGTGTCCCAGCTTTGTATCATGTCCAATACGTCAGCACCTAACTTAGAGTCTTACACGTAGCCGGTGCCCTGTGTGGGTTTACAGTCCAGATTTTCCCACATTGAATAAAAGTTGGAGTTGAGCAAGATGCGTGCAAGAGTCCATAGTGATCACTCACCAAGTGTCAGTGAGGCTGAAGAGGGACAGTAATGTCCAGAATGTGACCAGGGAAGCTATCAGCCCCACCAGCCCTGACCAGTCAGGTCTCACCACACTGGGAGCAGGCTATGACTTAGTCTTTTCCTTTTCTTTTTCTCCCAGTTCAAGGCCACCTTGTGCCTGGCTAACTACAGCTACTTCTGCCAGCCGGCAGGCTGCACCTGGCAGGACGGGATGACTGCAAGTGGACGTGCACCGACTGGGTCAGCACAAGCTCAGAAGACGTCAGCTTGAACCTCAGCTCTGCCAGTTACTGGCTGTGTGACCATGGGTCCCCTACTTACATTTTATGGCCTCAGTGTTCTCATCTATAAAATGGGGGTAATAAAACCTACTTTGTAAAAGGAAATAATTGAAGAAAGCTTAGATTAGGTAATGTATGAACATGTTTAGCCCTGGGGCTGACACACACTGAGTGCTGGCTAAGTGGTAGATGTTTCATTATTTTTAACTGTTCTCTATTTCGACTGGAAAAAAAAATCTATCTGAGGCTTGACAAGTTACCAGGTAGTGATCTGGATGTTGAACAGGGATGTTGAATGATAGGCTGGTCCAAGGACTGGCAGCATTAGCATCGCCTAGGGCTTGTTGAAAATGCAGAATCTCGCGTCCCAGCCCCAGCGCACTGATTAAGAATGTGCTTTCAATAAACAGAATCCCAGGTGATCCTTGTACTCCTTAGATTGCATGACAGCAGCCTGGGGCACATTTTGAGAGTCCTTATGTTATCACTCGCAGTAGTGTCTCCCTCCTTCCTATGGTAACAGGCGTCTTCCTGCAGACAGGTGGGCACTGTGGGAGCAGGGAGCTCAGAGGAACAGTGAGAGGACTGGGGCTGAAGCCAGGACGGAGCTGTGCCCCCAGCGGGACACAGACCTGACTGCACTTCCCCATTGTGTCCAGCAGATGGCGAGCGTGCGCTGGTAGTGTTTCTTCTCATAGGCCTTTGACTTGCTTGACATGGTGAGTACCCTGTTCCTTAAGGGCTTGTGGTGAGTTATCACTATCAGCTGGGTCTGGGGTGGTGTACATGCAGCGTCCTGTGTGAACACTTCCCCTCCAGTGTCCCTGTTGGTTATTCTCAGGGTTTGTCCAGGTGGCTGCCCCTGAGGCTGATCAGAGCACACCCAGGTCCCACTAGCTGGCAGAGTAAGGCAGTTCACCACCCCGTTCCCACAGGCCCCACTCTCCATTCACGCACCTGCAGAATGTAGGCATTTGCTCCATTAGCAGCTAGGCCCCAGGTTAAATGAAAATCAAAAGAAAAACAAATTTTTTTTAACTGATATGATGTGGCAAGTGTCATCAGATAGCAAGTCCCGCCGTGAGTGGTAATGAGGAGGACCCTGCTGAGGACTGCTGTGGGCTCACAGGATCCGGCAGGGTGGGGCGGGGTAGTGAGGAAAGGAAGGGGGCTCTTTCTTATCGATCTTTGACCGAAGTGAAGTACGAGCAGAGGAACTTTGGGAATCTGTCCCGTGGCTGTCTGGGCGCTGAGCACCTGAGTCCTCTCTCCAGTGCCTGGGAGGTGGGGTAGGAGATTGGAAAAAGCCCAGTCTCTCAAGTCAGGCTGTGCCCAAGTCCCAGCTTGGACAGCTATTAGTTGTATAACCTTGTGCATCAGTTTTTCCATCTGTAAAATTGGGTTAAGTACAGATCATATAGTATTATTTTAACTATTTATATGATGTTTTATGCATACAAAGTACCTTGCACATAGTAGGTGCTGTGCAGGTGTTTGACTGGTATTATTTCCCTTGAGTCATAGTCTCCCCTTCAATAAAATAGGCAGAATCACCCATCCTTGATAGCTGAGCCCCAGGAGAAGAGTCCAGAGAAAGAAGGCTCCCACAGTTGAAACCATCTTTTCTTCCTCTCCAGGTCTTCTTTATATTATAAAGGAGCCAGAGGAGATCACCTTCCTGTATGCCTACCACCGTGGTGCCATGCTATTCACCTGGTGGGCTGGAGTCAAATACATGCCAGGTGGATGAGGTATGTGATGCAGCTGAGGGCCCTTGTGAGGCCGGCCTGTCCCTGCTGGGTGGAGCCCCCAGCGTGGGTGGTGTGCATCCTCAAAGGCTCCCCTTTCCCATGGCTATGAGACCAGACTTCTGCTCCCATTTTATCCCTGTTGCTCCTCAGGCTTCCTAGCCACCCCTTCCTGGTGCAGAGAGGAGGGTGTAGGAAGTGTTCACAGGCACTGAATAGTGCAGAGGGGGTTATAAGCACTCTCACTTAGCACCCTGTTAAACCACCAGCATCATTACCTCCAAGGGCTCATGCCAGACAGGCTCAGGATAGGCCCTTCCCAAGGGTTTTCCCTGCAGGGTGTGCAGAGGTATTCTCTGTAGGGCGGAGGATGGAAATACAAAAGAAAAAACCCAAAGCACAGCTATGCCTGGCTCCACTTACTTCCCTTGATCTCCCCACCCTACTCTGCAGCTTCCTTTGTCAGGATGCTGAATTCCTCGGTCCATGCCTGCATATGCCTGTACTTTGGACTGTCTAGTCTGGGGCCCGGCATGCAGCTCCACTTGTGGTGGAAGCAACATCTTACCAACCTGCAGTTGGTGAGAGGGCCCGCTTGGCCCCAGGGACTTTGTTTGCGTCCTGGGTTCTATTCTTGGCCGCATCAGTAACTTGGTATCTGACCATGAACTACCCTTTCTCATCACTGGGTCCTATGTAGTCTCCCAATTTGCAAGGGTCTCAATAACCATCTCATCAGATCCAAAAACCAAGTGTAACTCCCAGACATGATGTGGAACCTGGAGCAAATGATTTCCATACTTCAGACCTTAGTCTCATCACCCATAAAACCAGGGGGCTGGGCTAGATGACCTTGAAACACTAATATCCTTATGAGTCTGTGATCACTGATTGACTATCCAGGGGTCTGGGTGCCTTGTGGTTTGGAGAGCACCCCTACCAGATAGCAGTGACAGCTGAGCTGTCCCTCAGGGGGCTTGGGATAGATTGAGACATCATCACTGTCAACATGACATGGCTGGATTTGGGAAGATGGGAGGGGCAGAACCAGGAGAGGGGGCAGGAGGACTCATGGTTTAGGAAAAAATGGGAGTGGGTCTCACCAAGCTTCATTGTTTTCTGAAGAGGAAGACTGAACTGTGGGAGCCTGCCCCCTGCTGGTAGACAGAGGGCTGAGACTGCTTCTCACCTCTCTCCCGTCTCTGCCCTCTTCCTCTTTCTTTTACCCAGGGTCAGTCTGTGACCATTGCTGCCCGCTCCTCTCACAGTCTCTTCACTGAGCGCTCCTTCCCTGACGTGCTCCCAATGGTGGCCCTCCTACACACGTTCAGCCTCGTCACCTCTTTTCCCAACGTCTTCCCCCAGACACACCTGAGGAGAAGCTGACTGAAGGGACAGGACCCAGGGACTGAAAGTAGCAGAGCTGAGCAGGTGCCTGCGCTGAGCAGGTACCGCGGAGCCTGCACCGCGTCCTGGGAAAGAGGGAGAGTGTCCTCCCTTCCAGAGTTCAGGAGGACAGAAATGGAGCCAGCTCCCTGTGCTCACTTCTGTAATGGTAGTTCTCCCATGGATTTGTGACTGTTTGTACAGCTCATTCCTCTACCAGATGTGAGCCTCTCACGGCAGGGACTGTCTTATTCTCAGAAGTCCTCACACTTGGTATGGCACCGCCTTAAATGTGCATTTGGATCCTTGTATTCCACGACCACTGGCCATGACCTCTGGTGAAGGTCAGGACTGCGGGCATGGAAGAAGTCAAGGCTGGCTGGATACCCAGCCTTGCAGGGGAAATGATGACTGAGTGTATTCGGGAGTGAGCATGGGTCTGTTTGATTTCTAGTGTGGCTGTGTAGATGGTTCCCCCTACCTGCCCTCTTGTCTGTCCACTGCTTTGAGTGTGAATGGCATGGTGGAGAGGGCTCTGTGCAGAGGTCTAATAACTTGGTTTCTAACACACCTGCATGTTTCCATTTGAGTTTCTCTCCGTGCGTTTGCTTGCCTCTTCTGTAAAACCCTGAAAGTACCGCACTGGCAAATAAAAATCCACCATTAATACCTCTCCTGTCCCAAATGGGAGACGTAGGAATCCACTGAGGAATCTCTGGGTACGTGTTCCAGTGGGAGCCTCCAAAGTGGGATGTGACAGAGGAGACATCCGCTTCACCAAGAGGGAAACTGAGGACCAGCAACAGGGAATATATGGCCGGGCTCGCATAGTATGGCAAAGCAAACATCTGCTGAGCCATTTGAAGCTAGACCTGGATGTGACTCTGAAAGGCAGTTGCCTTGGAGCTCTCTCCAAGCCAGCCGTATTCTTACTCGTTTTTATAATCTCTCCCCTTAGCGCAATTCCCCGACTCAGCGAGTTCTCATTTTGCAATGCCTAAACAGTCGAGAACATTAAAGAACTGTTGAAGTTTATGAAGTGCTCTTTGGGGACTATTTATCCATCAGGTGCTCTAGTTAATCAACTCAAGGCAGGCAAGGCTGCCTCCTGCGGCCAGAGTCCTCAGAGAAGTCATGTAGGGAATGAACACGCCCCACACACGTTTCCATGTACAGGTTGAGTGCCTTCGGAGGTGGGGGCCTATTTTAAGACAAGTTTTGTTTTTTAACACATAGGAGTAAAGTCTGTTCATTTAGCACAGCCAGGATGAAGGAAAAAGTAGTCATTCCAGACAGAGTTCAGAGCTAATATCTGTCCAGTTCTTTGTGGCTGCCTCTGTCTGATTCAGCAGCGCAAGAGGGCGTGAGCGGTCCCAGGTCACATCTGAATGAAATAAGATTTTGGCTGGGAAGAGCCTGCTGTGAGACAGTGTGGTAGAGAGGGTCGGGGGAAGTTTTCAATGAGCTGAAGCTGTCCCTCCTTTTTATGTATTTGTTTGTTTGTTTTTATTCTTGTTTATTCTATCACAGTGGTCCCAATTTTTCCCCTTTGTCCTCCTCTGCCCAGCCCACCCCCCCTCCCCGCTCCCACAGTTAGTCCCCACACCTTGTCCATGCCCGTGGGTCATTCACACATGTCCTTTAACTACTCGCTTCTTTCCATCATTCTCCCCTTCCCTCTGGCAGCTGGCAGCCTGTTCCACGTGTCCATGTTTCGGGTTCTGTTTTGCTCATTAGTTTATTTTGTTCATTAGATTCCTCTTAAAAATGAGATGATATGGTATTTGTCCCTCACTGCCTGGCTTATTTCGCTTAGCATAATGCTCTCCAGTTCCATCCATGCTGTTGCGAAGGGTAGGAGTTCCTTCTTTCTCTCTGCTGCGTAGAATTCCATTGTGTAAATGTCACTAACCATCAGGGAGATGCAAATTAAAACCACAATGAAATATCACCTCACACAGGTCAGGATGGCTATCATTAATAAATCAACAAACATTAAGTGCTGGTGAGGATGTGGAGAAAAGGGAATCCTAGTGCACTGTTGGTGGGATTGTAGACTGGTGCAGCCACTGTGGCAAACAGTATGGAATTTCCTCAGAAAACTAAAAATGGAACTACCTTTTGACCCAGCAATTCCACTGCTGAGATTATACCCTGAGAATCCCGAAATACCAATTCAGAAGAACCTCTGCACCCCAATGGTCATAGCAGCACAATTTACCATAGCCAAGTCTTGGAAACAGCCTAAGTGCCCATCAGTAGGTGAGTGGATTAAAAAATTGTTCCTCCTTTCTAAACTTGTGTTTTGTTGTAAGAGCTCTACCTGGTTCAGGAATACTGTACAGATATTGTTTTCTGTGAGTGTAGAAAGGCTGTGCAAATGTTATTGAACACAGTTATTTGGGTTAGTCAAAACATAACCAAATTCCTAATACTGTAGAAGTTGTTCACCTCTATGAAATTTGTACGATAATGATAAGCACACATGATGGTTAGATTTTTAAATATATAGCAGGGCTGACCTGTCGCCCAGAGAGGGTCTGTTTGCCAAGACAGGGCAGCCCAGAGGACCCAATGGGAAGGCTCCATAGACAGAAGTGAGGGGGTAGCCCCCTCAAACCCTGTCTCCCATGAGAGGCCAAGAGCTGACAGTCGGGGTTTCTGCCTGTTGCCTCTTAAATCAGAGTATCTCTAATTAAAGAATAAAAAGCATCCAAAATGGAGCAGCTTTGTGGGCCTCTTCTAGCTCAGAATTCAGTGGAGCACCCTCCCTGCCCCATGCGCACTCCACTGTCCACTCAGCTGACCACACATCCCTGAGGGCTGCTGGAGCAGGCGTCTGGAGCCAGGAATCAAAAGAAAAGGCCACGGTCCCTTTCCTCTCCCTCTCTTTCTCTCTTTTTTTGTTGTTCTCTGTAAAAATGTGGAGGAATTCCTCTCAAAACAACAGCCTCTGCCTTTGACCTTCGTCCCTGGGTAGTCTCAGGGAAAGATGTCTGTTACAAAGGAAGAGTTTAATTCAGATTTTTGAATGTCAAAGCCTCACAATCAGAATCTAAGATCTCAGGCATATGTGAGCGTCAGCAAGATGCCACCAGGGAATGTGTGGTGGGAAGAGCAGGGAATCGAGGACCAACAAAATAAAAGATGGGGGCTGCATTCCAGTGGGACAGGGAGGACCAAGCCTCATGACTAAAATGAGGAAAAGTTCATTTACAACAGACCACACAGGGCATTGGAACTGTGGAGCCCATGCTGGTCCGCACTCACTGGGGAGGTGGCCCTGGAGCCTCAGAAGCAGCAGCTGAGCCCAGAGCCTGCCTTTGCCCTCTTACTGCCTGGGGCGACATGGGGCAGTCCTCCCTGCTAGTGTGTTTTCATGTGCAGGTGCTTTCAGCTCCTAAAAAAGAATACTGTGATAGAGCTAGAATAATAGCATATGGTCCTTTTAAAACTTTTCTTTTTAAACCAGTTAATTTTGCAATGCACCATTAAATAACAGTGTATGAAGAGAATCCCCATTCTGCAAAGAATTACATATAAAATAGAAACAGAAGAATGTTAAAAATAATCACCTCCAGATGGTGAGATTATGGATGTTCCTCATTTCTTTGTGTTTTCTTATTTTCTACAATGCTTATTCTTTTTTAATTATAAGAATGTATTATTTTTATAGTGTGATGAATTCAGGATACCTAGGCTGTTCTTTTTTTCTGAGAATTATTAAAGCACTTATTTGATCTGCTTGTCAGATCAACCCCACTGTTGATCTGACCTCACGGCCACCAAACATGCAAACACTGAGGGCGCGCTGCACTCTGGGCACTGAGCTCGGTGTTAGGGACCTGATGCAGACCAGACTTCCCCTGCCTGCTGATGGCCACGTAAATGCTTAGAAAGCCAAAACTTTAGCCACTTCCACTGCTCCAGGGAAAGTCAGAAAGAAAGCCAGCTTGTCCCAGTGTGACGGTGAAAGTGGATTTTGATAAGAGACTTACCCACAGTGTCAGAGGTGAAAGGGGGCTGTGCCACAGCCACCCGAATCCAGTCTTCCTGTGTGACTCCATTCCTTGCTTTGAAGTGAGCTCCCAGGGCTTCAGGGGAGTGCCATTTAAGGGTAAGTCTAAAGCCCCTTCTTAAAAACCAACAAGATGTTACACAGTTAAAAAGTTATCCACACCTGAGAACTAACTTTTGCCCAGACGAAGGAAGGACTCATTCTGGGCTCCTAGGAAAGGTTCCTTGGGGTGAACATCAAGGGGAGACGCTATCTTCCCGTCTACAATAGTCAATTGATCAATAGTTATGAACGGTAGAGATTGTTGAACTACCTCTGTAGAGTTTCAGATAACCTTAGTATCTGAAACCTTGTATTTGTGAAATGAAGGAAATGTCTTCCAGAGATAAAGACAGGCTCCCCCTGAATAAATACACTGGCAGAGTGAGCAGTGGGACCTCAGCTTCTTGACATCCTACCCAGGGCTCTGTGTCCTCTAGGACTGGGTCACAAAAGAAATTTATTTTCGTAAATAGGACAACTTCAATACCCCAGAACCTGGGTCCTAGCTTGTAGCTGATCCTACTGGCAATCATTGGCATGAGGCTTCCATGTGCCACTGTCACACTGCCCTGTGTCTTCTTCCTTCTCCCCTTCTTTCATATACAGAGTTCTTCTGTGGTAATTAAATTTACCATTTAGCTCACTGGCTGCAAAATGTCAAGAAGGGGTCAGGAGGAAAAGAGGGGAAGAAGGAAGAGACACAGAAGAAAATGTTAAAAATAGCCTACTTGTTAGAAGGAAAAACGGTACCTGTCAGTCTTCAGATTCTCCGGGAGCAAGAAAACGGTGATGGGTGTGGCTGCAGGAGCGCCAGCCTCCGGTCTGAAGACCACGGGCCTACTGTTTCACCAGCTCCCACACTTAACATGTCGTCAAGTCCTATGATTAATTCCCTAGTACACACACATCCTAGCATTCCGCCTCTGATCAAATTCTGGCTGACTTGGTCGCCTGCAGGGCATACCAGCAACACAAACTCATAGGAAACCCTGACCTAAAATTGGAGGCAGTTGCATTCTGAGCCCTGTGTGAGAACTGGAGTGAGCGACGGAGGCATTTCAAGGAGCAGGAGTGAGTACCTCCTGCTCAAACCCAGAGCAGCCTCCAGCGCTGGGACTCGGGCCCTTCACCGCAGTGTCCAGGCACGTGCTGTCCCCACCCGGGGCCACGCTGGGGACAATGCCGAAAACCCATATCCTGCTTACCTTCTCTCTTTAGGGCATTTAGATAAGAAGGCACTCAGGGCTTAGCATCATCAACTAAGAAATATGAGAACAGAGATCTGAAATTCTGGGTTTTTTTAGGTGAAAAGTCTCAATTCATACATAAGGAAAGACTGGAAAGTCTACGTGTGGTCAAGCAGGGTCTCCCTTCCTCTCTCTTTCTCTTTCTTCCTTTCTTCCTTTTTCTCTCTCTTTTTTCTTTCTTTGTTTCTTCTCCTCTCCCTTTTTGCTCCAATCCAATAAAACAAAGGGAAGAGAGAATAGTTGGAGATAATGCAAAGGAGTTAAATGTGAGGGCGCTATGCCCCACCCCCACCCTCCTTTAGTCTGGAGAGCTAAGAGGAAAGATCTTGGTGAAGTCCATGGAGATGACAAGTCCTGTAGAAGAGACACTGAATGGACAAATGGGCAATGGCCAGACCGTATATAAAAATGGAACTCTGGCCCCCAGTCGGCAGAGCCAGCCCAGGAGGTCAGCCTGCTATCTGTAAATCAGACTAGGAGGACGTCATCTTTAGCCATTGGCTCAGGAAGCCAAACAATAACCCCTGTAACAACCTGTCCCACAGATAGGACTTAATAATAACCAAGAGTGTCCCTATTTTTTGTCCTTGCTTCCAATTTAGGACCAGCCAGAGAAAGCTACATATGCACTCCTAAACCATCCTATAGGATGCTCTATACTAGTTAGCTCACCTGTGGCTTCCCCATGTGGAGAGCCTCCCATCAGGGCATCCAGGAAGTCTTCCCTTTTCCCACTACCAGGTTTTCCCACTTTTGTGTGCCTTTGAGTCTCCCAAAATACAAGTGATAGTGGTCGACTCCCTGCTATAGCAAGCTCTGAATAAATAGCCTTTGTTCCTTCCCATTTGGTTGGGCTTCGTTATTTCTGTGTGGAGGACTCTCCTGTGCCTGCACAGGGCAGTAGCCACATGGTCCACACTGGGAAGAGCTGGAGACAGCTCCCAGAGTTTCCCATGGCTTCGCACTAGCCCAGGAAGTAGGGTGCCAGATAAAATGCAGGGTGCCCAGGGACACTTGAATTTCAGAAAAACAATGAATAATTTTTAACATAAATATGTCTCATGCAACACTTGGGGCATATTTATGCAAAAAAAACTATTATTTATCTGAAATTGAAATGCTGCATAACTGGGTGTCCTATATTTTCATTTGCTCGATCTGGTAATCCTACAAGGAGAGCAAGTAAAAGCTTCCAGGCTCCTCCTCCACAGGTAGAAATAAAATGTTAAGAAAGAAAAAACATGAAAGCCGTGATAGAGCTACAAGGAATTTTGGAGCTAGAAGGAGGGGAACTCATGGAGGTGATGTGGGTCACCTGCCCTGCAGTTGGTGAGGATGCAGCTGCATCTCAGTGGTTACTCAGGGTGCAGGGCATGCCCAAGAACTAGGAGAGAGAGGATGGTTCAGGGGCAGGACTATGAGAGCAAGACATAGCGAGGTCTAGCAGTGGGTGCCTGCTTCTCACTAATGCTGCTGC
This sequence comes from Macrotus californicus, assembly GCA_007922815.1. Taxonomy (NCBI): domain Eukaryota; kingdom Metazoa; phylum Chordata; class Mammalia; order Chiroptera; family Phyllostomidae; genus Macrotus; species Macrotus californicus. Next base: position 87,569 of record VMDR010002136.1, read on the forward strand.
TGCATTTGTGTGAACCCCACCCTCCCTCACCCCAAGCTTAACATCAACCCCAGGAAAAAGGAAAGAGAATGGGAGAAATGTCCCTGAATATGACCAATATGAACCTAAAGTAACCTTTTTAAAAGGACTTCTGGGGGAGCACATCAACAATGCTAAACTGTACTGATTTAACTTTGACGTGACTGGATTAATTTTCTGCATCAGTTAGAATGGAGCAGTTATCAGAGAATTTTAGGAAATGAACATTTTGCACATATCAATTAATTGTCTGTGAGGCTTTCAAAAATTAATACTCACCACATATATGACCTACTGGTCATTTTAAGCACCAGCTAGACATGACACCTTTTGAAAAATAAAATCTCCCCATCCCATCCCCTGACCCTCATTCTTCAGTCTGGCAATTTCCCTGGGAAGCCATTTTCTCCAGAAATACATGCTTAATCTTGCATTATCGGGTCTGTATTATGGGACGAGTAGTATTATTTTACATTTTCCAAATATCAAATGATATTTTATTAATTATAGTTTTCAACCTTCATATTCAGCTCCCACCCCTTTAGATGCCGACAGCTTCCTAGACACTATGCTTAGAAATGCTGACTTCACGCATTTCTGGTTCTTCCTACATTTGAAATTCATGATGATGATGGTGGTGGTCATGATGATGGTGGTGGCCATGACGACATTAGAGCCACTCGATTGAAGGACTGTTGGATCCCACTTTGCATGTGTCATAGGTCCAGGTGATGCCCCTCACCCTCATTTTATGAATGAGAGAAGTAGGGCTCATAGAGGTTCATGACTTACTCAAGGTAACACAGAGTAAGTGTTGGGGTGGGATTTAAATCCAAAGCCTTTGATTTTCCCACAGTGCCTCACTACCCAGCTACCACAGTTGCCTAATGGACAGGAAATCCCTGATTCCTTTGGTTAGCTTTACCTATAGCCCTTTGAAAGAGGAATGTGCAGGGCCCTCTTCTTGGCATGGACTGAACTTTGTTGGGAATGCTGGGCATCTTTAGAATTTCATTTATTAATAAACACTTGTATAATGCTTTCTGTGTGCCAGACATTGGCCTTAGCAGTTTATAAATATTAACTCATTTAATCTTTGTAACAGTCCCATGAGGTTAAGCACCATTATTATTATTACTCTTCCACACAACAAAACTAAGGCACAGAGAAGTTAAGTGACTGACCCAAGATCACACAGCTGGTTAGTTTTGCAGAGCCAGGTTTCAATCTATTACCATGCAGTGTGGTCCCCCTTTCGACAGAGCTGTGGACATCTCATCCTAACCTGTTTCCTAATTATTTTCTGGGAATACTGAGAGGACATGGGGTCAAAGGCTTGAAGTTCCTCAAAAGAAAGATTCTGGATAAGCCCAAGTCTTTAAAAATGCCCATCATAAGGTGAAAGCTGGCGTGGCCCAGCTATAACTCTTGGCAATGACCAGCTCTGTTTCAAAACACAGGCTCTTCTTTATACCCAGTGTTTGTTAAGTGCTAATGGCCTCCAGAAAGTCTCCTTTGTTTGAAATTGAAAACCAGATCTCTAGTCTTGACGGTCTTCCTCTTCATAGCTTCGCCCTCACTCCCTCCTATCTCAGTCTGCCTGGTGCAGAGGGAGGGAGGGGCAGAGAGAGGGTGACGTCTCCTCTGAGTCAGCAATCAGGCTGACCCAACCTGGGAAGCCACACGACACCGAGTACAAAATCTCTGCCTTCATGTACAGTCATTTGGTTTTGACAAGATGCCAGACATCCCACCTTTTAGAGATTCTTGTGCACTAACCTGGGAAATCTTCAGGGCTATCAGCCATTCACACCTTTATCACTAGCTTTTCCCCAAGGGGCCCTAACAGGGACTTGACATCCCCAAGGGCATCATGGGAGTCCAGCATAGTAAATTAGGAAAAGAAACCCAGTGAAAAACTCCCTCTGCCCTACACTTGTTCAGAGGAGATGTCCTAACAGTGGCATAACAATGACCAGCAGTTGTCAGGGGCTCTGCTGTTCACCTCTCAGCAAACCTTTGACAATTTTCTTAAATGCGTTAACTCTCAGTGGCCATGTCCAGAAAGCAGGACTCATATAACAACTGCTACCTCTTTGGTTGTTTTTGAGGACTAAATGCCATCGTGTATGTAAAAAGCATAGTTCAAGGTTGGGCGTATAAGAGCTCAGAAATGTTAATTATTATGATTACACAACAGATGACTATTTAAATTAAGTTTGTTATTTTATGTGAACCCCATTATAACCTATGAGCTCAATGTTGTATTTCCCATTTTACATATTCAGAAAAATTAGAATGGCTAAATTGTTTACCCAAGCCTCATAGCTCATAGTCAGAGGTGCAGCATAGGACTGAAAGCCTTGGTTTTCTACCTTCCAATGCCATGCTCATTACATTGCCTAGAGAGAGTGTTAGTGGTAATTTTCTTCCTCCACCTCAGCCAATACACACACACACACACACACACACACACACACACACATTGCAACTTCACCTTGTTCCTGAACTCTAGGAAAGCAGCCCTCACAACTTGGTAGTTGGTTTTCGATATCCTCCCGTCTAGTAGAATTTTACTAGGGAGCTGAGAATAGCGGGTAGTTCACGAAGCCAACTATGGGGGTATTTGCCAGCCATTTCTTCGTTGGCAGAGACAAAGGCTCTGTGGCTTAGTTTAAAGATCACACGGGCAGTAGTGGAGCACCAGCTGAAAGTGTGAAAGTCCTTATTATGATCCTCAATAGCACATTCCTGCTGGTGGTATCAGCCTGCTAAAAATAAGGAAGTTATTTTTCAAGATTAATAAAAAGAAAGGAAGAGGCTGGGAGGGAGGGGATTGGCTAATGGGGCTGGGGACAGGAAATAGAAGACAACAGACACTAAAATAGCAGCAAATGAATACTGTGTGATTTCAGTTGATAACGTCACACTACGTGTTGCTAGTTCTGCTGAGATAATTGCCCTTCGCCAGATTACTGTCTTTACCAGAGAAGGAAGTGATCACTGTGCATAAGAAATCATGCTGCCTCTCCCATCATGAGAGATGGCAGTGACTGATAAAGACAAAGCTCTAAGTTTATAAATATTTCATCCATGCACAGGGACTTTCGCGAGTGGAGAGACAGTGCTTAGGGAAGAAGAAAATGCAATAAAATCTTCTTCCACAGACAGAGAGACTCAGATACTTATGAGATGACTCAGCCTTTAGCTTTGCCCTTCATCTTCAAGCAAGTCTGGGTCTGAAAAAGTGTGACTTGATACAACTGGCCACTTGTGGGCTTTTTCTCTGCTGCAGAGACATTGTCTGCTGGTGAAACCACTAACCAGGACCCTAAATCTGGGTTGCAAATCAGGCCTTTGATAGCTCAACCTCTGCTCCTTCTCCAGGGCAAACCTCCACATGTTGGTTGACTTAAAAATGAAAGGATTTGCCTAGCTAACTGGTAGGCTCCTTTCAGCTCCCAAAGTCTCATCTTAGGAACCTCCCTGTGTCCCTGGGAGGGGCAAGAACAGTGTGGCATACAGAATAATGGTCCCTCAAGGATGTCCAGGTCCTCATCCCTGCAACCTGTGAACATGTTACCATGCAGGGCAGAAGGGACTTAGCAGGTGTGATTAAATTAAAGAGCACAAAACAGGAACTTCATTTTGGATTATATGAGTGTAATACAAAGGTCCTTAAAAGAGGGAAGAGGAAGGCAGAGAGTCAAAAAAGGAGATGTGCCAAAGGCAGCAGAGGTCAGGTGTTGCTGCCTTCAGTGGTAAAGGAAGGGGCCATAAACCAAGCAATGCAGGCAGCCTCTGGGAGCTGGACAGGCAAGGACACAAATTCTCCCCTAGAGCCTCCAGAGGGAGCCAGCGAGCTGGCACTTTATTTTCACCCCCAGAAAGACCCATGTGAGACTTCTAACTTCCAGAATTGTAAGATAATAAATTTGTGTTGTGTTAAGCGACTAAGTCTGGGCTGATATTAACAGGGCAGTCAGGGCCCAGATGATGAGCATTGCTTACCCCCACATGCAACACTTCAGGCATCTGGGATGCTGACGCTACTACCCAGGGATTCATTTTCACCTTCCACCAAACTGGGATATGTCATTGGGTCAACAAAGAGAAAGGCCACTAATGTAGAGAGTGACTCCACTGGTCACTATAGACAACTAATGCAGGTGGCTTAGGGCCTGTGCACGCATTTGTCAACTGTCAGATGACATGGGCTAATGTTACACAGCAATAATGCTAATATGTATCGAATGCTTATAATTTGCCAGACATTTAATACAGCAGCAAAAAGAAGCAGCCACTGTTAGTGTCTTTATTTGACAGATGACGAAACTGAGGCCTAGAGAAGTTGAGTGTCATAATGAGCAGGAGGTGTTGCTAGCACTTCACCTGGGTCCCCCTCAATCGAGGTCCCAAGCTCTTATCCAGGAGAACTGATTTCCCAGCCCCTGAACTCACGATGTGTCCCAGCATCCAATGAAAGGACCAGAGCCCTAAGTGGGACAGGCCCTTCAGGACAGTGGTTGCCAAACTGTGGTGGCATCAGAACCACCTGGAACACTTGTTAAAGATTCCTGGGCTCCGTTTCCAGATACCCTGGTTCAGTCAGTCTAGGGCAGGGATTGGGAAATTACATTTCCAATAAGCTTCCAGGTGATCTTGACACTGCTGGTCCATGGACTGCCCTTGGAGTAGCAGGCTTCTGGAAGCCATCCCATCTCAGTTCCTACCTCCAGGTCCAGTCACAATGAAACTGTGGCTGAGCCCTCTCCCTGCTGTCCCATGCCTAAACAATCTGTTTCTCAAATCAGAAAAAGGAGGATTTATTTTGATAGGGACATTGAGGAAAAAATGACTACAATGTTACTCCCCTGGAAATGGATCTTTTCTAATGTTAAATCCAAGTAAGGGAACAGAGCGTCGGCCCTGGGGGTGCCCAGAGTTCCGTTTGTGCTCTGGGCAGTGCTGTGTGTTTTTCATATACCCATTCATACGTGCGTGTATGCATTCCTTCCTTACCTCATTCCACACAGGACTTGCGGCTGCTTATAAGAATACCAAAATTTCTAAGGAATAAAATAAAGGTAAAATTAAAGAGTTGCAGAGGTAATGGATATAATTTTTTAATTAAAATTGCTCTGCTATATTTTTCTTGTTACAAAAGCAATAAATAAACATTGTAGAAAGTTCAGAAAATATAAACAAGAAAAAATGATTCAGAAAGAATATTTATAATCCTACCATCCAGAGGGGAAAAAAAAACACTGCAAACATCATAAAGTATATCTTCTCATTCATTCTGTACCAAAATGTAGTGATTTTAATATTTTATAAAAGTGTGATTTTAACCTTCAGGTTGCTTTCTAACCTTCTTCTTTTACCCAACAATATATTGTGAAATTCATACAAAGCTAATACATTTTCATCTATGGCATCATTTGAAATGAATGAATGGAGTTCTTTTTTGTAGGACTATACCATAATTTATTCAAACAATCACCTCATTATCAGGCAAGACTTTGAAATCTGCTTCTATATTGTAACATAGTTGTTAGAGAATTCCATTTCAGATAAATATATTGACTCCCTCAGTCTCATGGGCCTCTTGCATGAATCAACTGCAATAACCAAAAAGAAATTTCCAAGCCCTCACTGGTATGGCCCAGTGGGTTGGATATGAGTCTACAGACAAAAAAATTGCCTGGTTCAATTCTTGGTCAGGGCACATGCCTGGGTTGCCGACCAGGTCCCTAATTGGTGGAGGTGTGGGTGGGGTACGAGAGGCAACCAATTAATGTTTCTCCTCTTTCTGCCTTCCTTCCCCTCTTTCTAAAAAATAAATAAAATCTTTACAAAATTTCTTTTTCTCGAACAAGCATCATGCTACTGAATGCATTTTACTCTTATAAGCACAGAAGAATGACTATTCTCATTATTCTCTATCACCCATGTTTCTAACCGGGCTACTCTGGCATTATTAATTATGCCTCTTTTTTAACTTGGAAAGTTCTTCAGTGAATGAATAGTGATTCATCTTCCTGTGGCTTCCGTGAACCAAAGTGACATGCAGAATGTTAATATAGTGCTGGATTTCGGGAAGAAATGGCCCTTGTAAATAAATAAAGCAAAAACTTAGCAGAACATTAACTCACTCTTTGGGGTGTGTCCTGAGAATTCTTCCATAGTATTGGATAAAGTCTATGTATCGAGGTCCATCTTCAGAGATTATTCACTGAGTTCTTTTCCTGTCTCACTTCATCTGGCGGCGCGGCTGCCAGCCTGCTACAGATGTGCCATAGGAAAGTTTTCTTCCAGCCACCACTTTGTTTCTGTAAAGCAAAAGTCACTTCCAGAAGCCTTTCACTCTTTGCCTTTGTTTTTGGTTTAGAAATTTTATTACATGTGTCATTTTGTTAGAGTCACCCCCATAAATTCAATAAAAAGGATAGAATATCTATTACATTCATTGCACCTTTTCCTGTTCATCTGATCCCAGGAGACCCATTATTGGCTGTCCAGCCTCTCTTCCCCTTCCTTCACGATAACAATCTCCTATGTGTTTTAGGGAACCAACACTCCACCATTCTCAGACATGCTGAATTTATGTGACAGACTCCACGGCCACCTCTAACTAGAGCCTGATTTCCCTCCTCCTAGGCTCGGTGATTGCTTCAGAGGTAATCACAAGTCTTAAGCTAGTCCAAGCAGAGGTTCCTTGATAGGGATTCTGGCACACGGACTCCTTACTCTTCTGTTTGAGGAAGCATGCCTCTCTCCCCAGATAGACATCTTGCAACACTGAGGTCAGCCAGCCTTCAGATGAAGAGAGAAGAGATGGGAAGCAACTGAACCCTTTGAGTTGCTGGACCAAATCTTGTCCAGAGTCCATTATAAATTTGTCCCTTTCAAATACATGAGCTTATAAATTATTTTTCTGACTAAGCAGTTTAGGGAAGGTTTACTGAGGCTTACCGCTAAAAGATACCTAAGCTAACTGACGCCATTTGCAAAGGAACTGTAGGCAACTTCCAGCTTTCTTTCCTTTGATGGCCGTCTTATTTACAAGTTCTTCTTCCTCTGAAACTCACGTGTTTCCTGCACATCAAGCCCACACATCTGCTTCTCCTCACTGCTTTGTGCACCTTTCTTCTTTTCCAAGGTACCGAGCATTCACACTCCCTTTCTTTTCAAAGCTGCCATCCCTCTCTCCGTCCCTGAGAGATTTTCTCTTCCCAGGAGTGACAAAGACATAGGACATGATCCCCTAGTTTCCTTCTTCTTTCCTTTCCTAGAAGGCAAGCACTTGGGACCTTTCTGACTTCAGGAGTTTGTTGCTGACAACGGTGGTGATACATTTAGGGAAACAAAATTACAAACATGGGGTGTTTGTTTGCACTGGTTGCGGAAATCACTTGCTAGGATTGTCGTTGGGCTGTAGGACCTCATTTCTGGCTGGTTCCCAGGTGCCTCCCTCCTATGAAAGTTGGCCTAAAGTGCTCAGCTGGTGTCTTTGCTAGGTCTGGGGACATTCTGAGTTGCAGCCTGAATCTGCATCCTCATTTTTGTGTCAGGTATGGGTTACTAGGTCTCTTTAGAAGAGGAAAGCACTTCCAAACTGCTCCCCAGAAATTATTTTCTTGGGCTTTAGGTCCCTCTGCACCTACTTTATATTGGGTTGGCCAAAAAGTTTTGTGGGATTTTTCCATAAAAGACATTTTTCATTTTCACCTATAACTTTATTGATTTGGATATTTTGAGTATGTCAGCTGTCTCCCACATGGTATAATGTTGATTGTTCTCAGTTAATGTCTCCATTTGATCGCTATCAACTTCAACTGGTCTGCGCAACCATGGAGCATCGTCCAAAAGGAAATCTCCAGCGTGAGACTCCGCAAACCATTTTCACAAACGGCGCCTTCTCCATACACCGCACAAATCTTTTTATGTGTTTCGTTTTTACCTTTCTTGAAATAATAAAGAAGTATCATGATGAAAATGTTGCTTATTTTCTTCCATCTTCAATATTACAATGGCTACACAAAAATTCACCGATATTAATTTTTTTAAATGCACACTGATATGACAGCTGTCACAATACAAAAAAAATTGTTTGGAATGAAGTTAAAGACACCTAAGCGCTACTAGAGCCATTTTATGGAAAAAAACAAACAAGCTTTTTGGCCAACCCAATAGATACCTCATCTGCCCTTCCAGGAAAGCTCTCTGACTCTGGCCCTTCGAAATCCTGCCCTCGGGGAAATATCGCCATCATTTCTGTCTCAGCATTAACTCTTTTCCTTCATGGTCAGAGAACCCCAGTTCCCTGAGGGGAGCCACCTCTCTCCTACTCTTAGTCATGTGGTTTAAGTAGGAATGCCCTTAGCTCTTTTACTGGCAGGCTCTGATTAACTTAAACCAATCAGCAAAGCCCACATCCCTCTACAGTGATTGGTTCAGGATGGGCACAGAATCCCATTAAGGCGGAAGAGACGTGAGGTACTATCTGCTGAGGTTCTTCATCCGTGTGGTGTCATTCAGCCTGGCTAGTGCCGTGTCCTGCAACCCCCTGGATGCCTCCCTTCTTCTCTTGCCCAGATCTCTCTGCTCTACCCAATGTACCCCTGGTTCTCTTTCCAGACAGATATTAATGCAGATTCGATTCAAAATAATGTTTGGTTCCTTTACCTCTTCTTCTAAACCAGCTATATAGCAAATAGGTTTTACCTTGCAGATCAACTCGGATCAGTGAATATTAGGCCTGAGATCTGTGCTGAGAAAGATTCTGAGGCTGCCTCTGGCTTCAGCAAGAAAGTTTGTGGTGCTCACTTAGTAATGTCTGTCCTGAGTGTGGGAGGCAGAGTGACTATGCACCTCATGTTTTGATATCACCGTTCTAAGTCAACATCTGAACCTAGCTTCCATGGCCGTCACGTGGCCCCCCAGGTGTCTCCCTACAGCTCCTGGATGAATGTATCTTTCTCTGGTTCATGACAATAACAGGTGCACCCAATCAGCTTCTGGTCCCTGTCTGGAAAATACATTGAGTTCATAGTCCTCTTGAATACCTGAAATTATTGACATACCCTAAGACAAATGACTTGCTTGGCACCCTTTTGGGCTTATATCATTTCCTTCTTCCATCTGCTTGAGTTTCTGGAGGCTCATTCAGTGTGTCCCAGTGTGGTTCCTCCCTCCTTCCCCCAGCTACAAATCATTTTACGATTACGAATTTACAACATAAAAATAACAAACGTGAGTAGACATGGTTTCCTCCAAGAGAACAGGTGGACTGTCAATGACACATCAACCCCCATCCATGACTAATAAAGTTTCATGCTTTTTATTGTCACAGAAGCCAAGCTTTCTTCCTGGTTCTTTCCTTGAAACCACAGCAAAGTCTTTGGCACTCCAGAAATTCTGATTTTTTTAATGTTTTATTTGTTTTTAGAGAGATAGCAAGGGAGAGCGAAAGAGAGGGGGAGAAACATCAATGTGCAAGAGAAACGACAGGTCGCCTCTTGCACTCCCCCAGCTGGGGCTCTGGCCCACAACCCGGGCGTGTGTCCTGACCGGGGATCAAACCGGCGACTTGCACTTTGCAGGACGATGCCCAACCCACTGAACCACACCAGTCAGGGCTGGAAATTCTGATTCTTGAACAAATTTCATTTGTATTGGCATTTGAGCCCTCCAAGTGTCTTCGTATATATATCCTGTTTTCAGCAGGAGAAATTTCTGTTCAGCGATTGCAGACAATTTCTTATATGGGGGTCCGATATGGTGTGCAGTCAGTGCCAGCTTTCACCTGGTAGTCCAGCTCAGAGGCAGAGCTGTCTGTGTCTCACTCACACTTGTCCGCAGGTGCTTGCCAGTGACGGGACAGTGATGTGGGCTCCCTGTGGTATTGGCAGAGTGGTATCTACTGTGAGCCCCCCTCCCTCTTGGTTTGACCTGTGGAAGTGCAAGGCGGCCTGGAGTCTCCTGTGAGGACTGAAGAATCTCCGTCTCAAGAGCCTTAATATTTTATTAGATTGTATTTATTTATTTTTAGAGAGAGGGGAAGGGAGAGAGAAAGAGAGGGAGACAAACATCAATGTGTGGTTGCCTCTCATGTGCCCCCTACTGGGGACCTGGCCCGCAACCCAGGCATGTGCCCTGACTGGGAATCGAACCAGTGACCCTTTGGTTCACAGGCCGGCACCCAGTCCACTGAGCCACACCAGCCAGGGCAAGCCTTAATTTAATCACAGCTTCAAAGTCCCTTTCCCCATATGTCACAGGTTCTGGGGACTAAGACAGGACGTTCTTCAGGGGGCCATTTTTTAGGCCACCACAGACCTACAGCGATAGTAGGATCTGCTGCTTACTCCAAAGGGACAAGCTTGGCATGATGTCACATGCTTGTACCATGTTGTAACTGTTGGAAATATGATCAAACTGGGTGCAGTCAACAGAAGTTAACGAAAGTTTTGGAACATCAGTCATGGCTCTCCTGTGCTTAGAACTTTTGTGGTTTCCCCCATACAGGGTCCATACCCCCTCTCAACAGAGCCAGACTGCCTGGGTTTGCCTTCAGCTCCACCACTTACTGGCTCAAGACATGAAGAGTTTTATATACATATAATTGTACTTCTAGACCATGGTTGTTGTGAAGTTGAGCTAATGCGCATAAAGTGTTTTGAATACTACTTGGCACATAGTTTATGTAGGAGCTGTTATTACTCTTACCCCAATTTCCCTCTGGGAAACCATCCTTCCCTTCCCTCTGTTTCAGACAGAGCTGAGTCTACCTTTGCCTCTGCTTGTGGTTCGATGTCTCCCCCAACCCTCCCTGAGTCGGGATTTGCTGGCCCAGTCCCTCTAGAAAGGGAACTTCTTAGCCAGGGATGGTGAGTGGTTCTGGGGTGACAGTCACTTTGCTCCTGATTAACTCCCCCTATTTAGTAAATGAAAGCTCTCCATCCTATAACCTTAAGTGTCCATGTTATCAAAGAAAATAACCCCACATACATAAATTCAAAATTCCTCTGTGGGAGCTGCCTGTCTGGACGGGCCTAAGAGTGACGGGGCAGCATGACTGTTTCTGTGTCAGCTTCCTCTGTCCTGCTGGGTCCTGCTTCTCAGCTTCCGATTGTTGAATCTCCAGTCTGCTGTCATCTTCTCTGATTCTTTTTGTTTTGTGGATTTCTACCTATTTCATTCTCTTACAGTTATGTTATTGGGATTTCAGAAGGGAGAAGAGATAAAAGCCTGTGTTCAGCCCGCTTTATTTCACTCTGAAGTCTTTCCATCATGTCTTTGAGGAATCAGAGAAGCTTCCCTGGAAACACACAGGCAGCATTGTCCTGGGAAGCCCTTCTCTTACAAGTCCTGGAACCTCACCCACTTAGGTAGAAATCATATCTGCAAATCCCAAGAACTATTTGTGAGGAAATATGAGCACTCAGAAACCCAAAACACTTCAGGGTAAAATACCTTCATTCTAAAAACAGTAATAACTTACGTAGAATTAATGCTTGGGCTTTGTTCAATGAGAATCGTCGCGGCTCAGCAGCCTTCAACCCCACAAAAGAAACCAGCTTGCTCTTTGGGTTCATACAGCCTTACACCCACATCCCTGCTTTGCCTGAGTCAGGGGTTGTCCTTGGGGATCCCAAATGGTTACAAGCTCTCTGTTTTGTGTTTTTGTTTCTGTTTGCTTATTTTTTTTATCATTGTCTTTCTTCTCTGTTGGCTATATGAGAGAAGCTGTGGAGTCACAGCTAAACAGTCCTCTGCCCCTCCCCCAGTTCTTTCTCCTATTATTAGCTGCCACCATGACTACAGAACAAAAGCAAGGAGAAATGAGGGCATAATTCAGTCACCAGAAAATGGCATTCAGGAAGTGACAGTTGCTGACTCGTTTACCTGGGAATAGTAGGTCTTGACATCTTGGAGGTCAGGGTGAGCTGCCCACTCAGATAATTTTCTGTGCATTTGCTCAGACAGCTCCCAAGCCCCTCTCCAACACCAATTAGCGTCACATCATAAGTTATGTGATGCCATGGGAAGACCCAGGTTTTATGGAAACTAAAGCTTATACAGTTTCCTTCCTCAGGAAAGAGAATGCAGAATTATGAACATGAAATTAAGTATGAAGTTGAATATTTACTTCAAATGGGAAAAATACAACAAATCACAAAATTTAAAAAGCTGACAAATGCAACAAAAATCTAGAA
>VMDR010002137.1:0-99831 GCA_007922815.1 Macrotus californicus
GCCCCGCGTGAGTCCTCTCCGGCCTGTCTCGCCCCTCCTACCTGTGTGGATGAAAGTTTCTCCTTTAGTTCCTTGGTTGTCAGACTTCCATACAGTTTGATTTTCTGTCAGTTCTGGTTGTTTTTTGTTTTAAAATTTGTTGTTGTCCTTCTTTTGGTTGTACGAGGAGGCACAGTGTGTCTACCTATGCCTCCATCTTTGATCTCTCTAAAAGCATTTTTTTTTGTGTGTGTCTTATTTAACCAATCTTTCCTTACCCTCAAGGCCAGAAAGATTTTAACAGCATGGTCTTCTAAAAAAATGGAAAGTTTTGTTTTTGACATTGAGTTTTTAGTTTAAGTGAAGATGATTTTTATCTATGATATGAGTCGGAAACAATTTCATTTCTTCCCCGTATAGGTAGTTTTGCGAGCTATCTCTTAAGTAGTCCCTTCTTTCTCCACTGATGACATGCCAGCTAATTACATTCCACAAAACCCAAAAACACCCCGGTGGCGACTGTATTGCTGTGGCATTGCATCTGTGACCGGTTTGGGGAGTGACCTTTATAAGATGTTGTTTCTCCTAGCCATCACCATGGGGTGTCTCTCCATGCGTGTAGGTCTTCTCTAATGTTTTCCAAAAAGTGTTGTAATTTTCTGCATAGGTCTTGCACTCTTTTTTCCTTAGATTTACTCTTAAGTAGTTTACGGTTGTGCTGTGATTAGAAATGAAGCCCTTTAAAAAATGTTTGGTTCCTAATTGTTTGGTTGCTGGTGCAAAGAAATACAACTGATTTATATCGTTGATCTTATATCTAGTCACATACTTTTCTATTACTTTTATTAATCTTTTTCACTCCCCTACCGCCCTCCCTGGTAATTACTAATCTGTCCTCTGTATCAATGATTCAGGGTTTGCGGTTTTTTTTAGATGCACATATCATTGGGATTATACAGTATTTGTCTTTCTCTGTCTGAATTGTTTAGCTTCGCATAACACCTTCACGGCTCATCCATGTTGTCGCAAATGGCAGGATTTCCTTCTTTTTTATGGATGAATAATATTCTAGTGTATATAGATACCACATTTTCTCTATCCATTCATCCACTGATGGACACTTAGGTTGTTTCCATGTCTTGGCAATTGCTAATAATGCTGCAATGAACTTGGAGATGAAGATAACTTATCTAAAAGAAATGATTCTTTTAAATAAATATCAAGAAATGATTCTTTTAGATAAATACCCAGAAGTCCTGTAGGACTTTTTTACTATCTGTTTTTTCTCTTGCTTATGGGTCTCAGTTTTGTACTTCTTTGTATTAGTATCTATCTATCTATCTATCTATCTATCCATCCATCTATCTTTGTACATTACATATAATAGCCCTGGACGCTGAAGTAGGTTGTATTTTCTCCCAGGGAGAGAACAACCTTTCCTTCCTTGAGGCAGCGAAGATGGTGGACGCATTTCTTCAATCCAGTCCAATACTGAGCCGGATGAGTTTACCTTCAATTTCACATCTTGAGAGTGAGGCCTGCCTTGTGTTTATTACAGGCCCTCCCTTCCAGCAAACTTCTCTTTCCCAAACATAATAATATCTCAGGAAGGCCCTCTCTGAATTTCCTCTAGCCCCCCGTCTCCTCTACTGCTCAGCACACAGGAAACACCCATGAAGGAGCGCTGGCCGGTGGAGGACCAGCTGTGCACTTGAGCTTCTCCGGACTCGGCTTTGTCAAGGCAGCCCCCGCCCCGCGTGGCCGTGCAGGGCGGGGGCTTTCTTGTTCTCCAGAGCAGGCTGGCCTCCGCTCTGGCAGTCCGGGCTCTCCCGGCACCTGCCCTCCGAGAGGAAGGCAGACCCCAGTCTCCACTCACCTTGGACAGGTTCTTCCTGTTCTGGACTTTAGTTCCATTGGCCTTCTTTGTGCTCGTAGCTTTCCAATGTCTCTAAAAAGAACTACAATTTTTTCAGTTTATGCATTTGTCTAAGTGTTACCATGAGTACAATAGTTGGCTTCTATATTTCATATCCTAACCGCCAGATTTAAAGACTTTAAATTCCCATTATGATTTCTTGTTTCACTCAGCTATTTAAAAGAGCTTTTAAGCTTGTACTTTCCAAAAATATGAAATTTTAAAGGGAACTGTTTTGTAATTAACCTCTAACATCATTGTGTTTTGATCATTGAATATTGTCCGTATTGGGGATTGGCGAACTTTTTCTGTAAGGGGCCAGAAAATAAATACTTTTAGGCTTTGTAGGTACAGTGGTCTCCGCTCTAGCAGGGCTGTAGCCACAGGCAATGTGCGCAGGGGTTCGTCGGCTGTGTACTAGCAGAACTCAATTTACAAACCCAAGTGGGAAGCTGGGTTTGGCCTGTAGGCCTTGGTTTGCTAAGCCCTGGTCTGTACTATCTTTATTGTTTGGAAACCTGTAGGCATGTTTTATAAATATTTCACGTGTACTTGAAAAGAATATATACCCTTTATTAGATAACGACTTCTATATAAGTCTATTGGGTTAAACTTGTTCACTTTGTTGGTCAAATCTTCCATATATTTGTTGATTTTTTTTGGACTCACAACAGAGAGAAATATGTTTAAATCTCCTCTTATTTGCAATGAATATACAATTGTCAGATTTTTCCTATAGGTCTAACAATTTTTGGTTTAAATATTGAGAGGCCAATTTATTAGAATTTTAATCTCTAGGAATGGAATTTTTACCGTTCTCGTAGTGCCCCCCCTCTTTGGGTAAAAATGCTCTTCATTTTAATAGTCTGTATTAGGTGATGTTAAGTCACCAGCTTTCTTTTGGCAAGTATTTCCTGGGATGAGGGCGGGGGATCGCTGGATACATCCTCTCCCCGAAAAGTCGAGTATTTTAGCGCTGTCTCATGTGCTCTGGTCTCTCCTAGCCCTTGGGATGGGTGAGTGGTGCCTGAGGCTAGTCAAACCTCACCTGCTTACCCAGGCAGGGCTCACGCCCTCCTGTGAGTCCCTGGGCTCTGGTACCGGGTCCAAGATGTTCCTGCCTCTCGTGAAGGAGCAGAAAGGATTATCTCAGGTTGTATGCAGAGAAGGGCAGGAGGAGATTTTCAGTCACTTTTCTCTAAAC
This sequence comes from Macrotus californicus, assembly GCA_007922815.1. Lineage (NCBI taxonomy): Eukaryota > Metazoa > Chordata > Mammalia > Chiroptera > Phyllostomidae > Macrotus > Macrotus californicus. The sequence continues at coordinate 3,099 of VMDR010002137.1, forward strand.
AACATCGCTTTTTACCTCCAAAAGCAGGCGTTTCGTAGGGTGCCGTGGACACACGTGGGTACAGTTGTTCTTATTTGTGACGGCCGCATCGAAACTGGAACGCTCCACACTATTCTGTGTCTAGCTTTTTTGGTTTCCCAATACATCATGGATAACTATTGTGATTGATGTCACTTTTTGTTCCTTATAAACCTAAATAAAACACTGTTCATACGGTCTCGCAGTGCTGATGAAAAGTTTGTTTTAGAGTGAAAGGTGGAGGGACAGGGGACAGGACCGGGCGCAGAAATCAATACGATGATGGGGCTAGGCTGAGGGGCGGAGGAAAGGAGGCTGACATTTCTCAGGGAGCCTGACAGGTTCGCCAGCGCCCATCCACCTGCTGAGAACCCCCCTGCAGCTCCTCTGGCTCCTGAACCCCCACCCAGAAGCTCTTATCGCTCATATCATGGCTGCCTGGCTCTCTGCCGTGGGCACTCCTGTCTCAGCCTGTGTCTTGTCTGTCAGCTCTGCCCTGCATCCTCCTCCCACCGTGCACCCACCTTGTTTCCCTCCTGTGCCTGGCACACAGAAGGCAGCACCCACCGGAGAGGGCTGGGCATTCCCGTCTCCTCCCAAACAGAACTGGAGCTACGTGGTGCGTCTCTGGGCCTCCGGTGCCAGTGTGTCAGATGTCTGAGTCTGCTCGTGAGGTCAGGGAGTGCTTCTGGGGCAAAAACAGGGTGGACTGTCCAGGATTAAAGCTTGGATCTGACCCGTTGGACCGTGTCTGCGGTTTCTGCACAAAGGAGAATTGAACTGTGGAGCCGCTAGGAGGGTATTGTGATAGCCCCGCGCCCTGCGCCTCTGGGGACTGGAGCCCTGTGGGAGGACATAGCTGGCATTTTTTTGCTTGAGACTAGGAAGTCTTTTGCTTCCTCTGTGAAGAGGCTTGAATTCAATGACTGTTGTGGTAGGATGGAGTCTTTTTTTTTTTCTGGTAAAAATGAAAGAGAAGTTTGGCTCCAGTTGTTACAAGATGGTGGGCAGAGGAACGCTCTCTCTGCTGGTGGAAAGCCCATTTAAGAGCATGCGGTCACATTTTTGTCTGACATTATCCAGAGCATAGAGAAGCTGTGATTCCAGCCTCAGACGAGTGAGCTTTTATCCCGATGGGCCTCTCCAAAGACCGTCTTCACAGCAGGAAGTGTCGCAACCCCATTTCATAGTAAGTTTCTTTTAACGTTGTGGTTCGGTTGACAGATTCCCTATTATGACGCCAGGGCTGATGTCATTTCCAGGTAGCGGTGTCTCTGCCAGGGGGCACTGATTGGTGTGGCGAGGTGACTGGACAGAGAGGCAGGCCTTTGTGTTGTGTTTCTCCCTGGGCATCAATCAGTCTGGCTGTCTCTGAAATGGACTGGTCAGCTCTCTGCCCTCTTCCTCCTGTTGCAAAGGATGCTGGGAGAGTGTGAGAATACAAGTTTGGAAAGAGGATTTAAACTGCTCTTCTACACGCTGCCACATTTTGTTTCCTCTGAGTTGGGTCTTTCCTTATCATGTTCTTTGGCTTTGAACAGTCTAGGCTTGACTTTACTTTCTTGACTGAAGAAGAAGTTGGGTAGCGTCCAAATGCAGGTAGGCTGGGGTTAGGTATGCAGAATGGTTCAATGGATGCGTGCACGACCACACGGTTGGCTGGGCGCGATGAGGAACCTCAGAGTGATACAGGCATGTTCTGAGGACTATTTTCTCCAGAAACGAAGTAGGTCCTGGGCTGTGAAGTAGTTAATACCTGTGGAAAGCATCGATAGTTTAAACACACAGTCCAAAACCATTTCTTCTTCATCAGCCAAATCACGAAAGGCAGGATTTGACACAGACCATATGGGAGAGGTGTCAGTGAGCTACGGAGGCTTGGGTCAGAGTTACGATCAGATCCTGTGACCTTTATTTAACTTTCTCCAGAATGTGGACCAATCTGCAAGGCCACCCTCAGGTCAGCGGGCCCAGCTGAAGGGCACATGTACTTGAAGTTTCTGTCATGGCCATCCTGCTTTAATAAACACATTTCTAAGTCCAGGGTTATCTCTTTTACTTTGGTGGGTCAGTGATTCTTCACTGAGAACCACAGATAAGCAGGATTGTCATCCTTGGGAGGTTGGGGGGAAGGAGGCGGGTTTCTCTGTAAGAATTCAGACAAGGAAGGCCAGTGGAAGGCAGGCAGAGGAAGACAGCTTTCGTCTCAGACCTAACCAGCCAACAGTAGAAAAGGCTGCTTTGAAGGGTGAGGTACCACCTGCTGGGGCTTGTCTTAGGTGGGGGCAGGGGCGGGGGCAGGGGCGGGAGTCGGGGAGATGTGCGAGCGTCTTTCCAGTTCTCAGAGAATATGCTTTTAGCTCCTGGAGTCTCATCCCCTGGGCAATTAATCTCTGAATTGCTAAAATTCCTGTATTTTATTCCCCGCTTCACCAAATAACTTGTCCCATTTCTCTCCACAGCTGCAGACCCCTGTCAGGGCGTCTCTGAGAGTATCAGCTATGAATGTCCCTTCCATGAGGAGGGCAGGAGAGAGGGAGAGAGAACCAGGACTATTATACTTTAGTGAGCGGACCCACTGGCTGTAGGCGTCTGTTAGAACACGGACCTCAACTTTGGCAGGTCACAGAATGGCCAGGAGGGCTTAGTAAAAATGAATTGTTGGCTCTGTCCCCAAATTTTCAGTTCAGGAGGTGTGGGAAGTTTTATAACAAACTTCCAGCTAATGCTGCGGCCACTGGTCTGCCAGGGACCTGCCCTGGAGCATGGAGGCCCCGCTCAGCCCACTCTCACTCAGTAAGGCCCACATCTGGAAGGGGCGGATTAGTAAGTATCGGGGTGCATTGTCTTCCTTCTCCACTGTGTTCTCTTCTCTTTTATCAAGGTTCACTTGTCCCTTAGGGGCCTCCAAAGAAAACTCTGGCCCAGACCAATGTGTCTCAGATCCAAAGTCACTTCCTCCAGGAAGCCTTCCATGAACCCCCAGGATTAGACATCACAGCTTTCTATAGTTCTTCATGATAGTTACCACACACAATTCATGGTCTGTAACTGTTAATTCATACGATTTCTTAATTCGTATCTTTTCCCCCCCAGAGATGGTAAGTTCTACAGAGGGCAGGATTAAGAACAGTAGGAAAGAAGTGAGGAGGTAAGGTGGGGGAATGGTGGTGTGTCACCTGCAGGATTGTGGGAGAACTGGGGTTTTTGTCTACAAGGAAGCCCCTCATACAGGGGGAAGGAAGGAAGGAAGGAGGTGGCCTGGGACATTCACCAAGACTTTTGGCTCAGGTCTACTGCAGCTCTGTCCAGTACCAACCAGAGGTTTGCCTCCTCTAATTTTTCTACCAACTTGGGCATTTCATTTCTGCACAGATTTTAAAACCTGAGTTGGTTATTTCTAGCTCTGAGCTACTTACTAGCTTTAGGTCTCAGCTACTGCACCCACAAAATAAAGAGCTGAAGCCACAGGATGAGACAGGCGAATTCAAACCAGTTCTGCCACTGCTGCATTCCTGTGAGCATGTGACTTAGCTTCTCTGGGCTTCAGCGTCCCTGGGCATAAGCAAGTGGTTTCTACTTCCTGACATTGTTGGGAAGCCTCTGGAGTCCATGCATGGGCAGTCTTTAGCACAGTGCCTGGAAGACAAGGGCTCAATGGACATGAGCTACCATTGTCACCATCATCTTTATTACCCTCTTCACCACTGTCACCATTCCTGTCTCCCCCCACCCTGCCCACACACTCAAGGTTTCTGTGACGTTCCAGTGGGACAAAGAACTTCATAACCATAAAGCACCATCTGAATGCCAAGGGCATCCAAGTGCCCCACCCCCACCAACAAGGCTGTAGTCACACACTCTTCACTGGAAACCTAAGGCCCATGCCTTTCCTTTTACAGGATGCCGGCACAGACTTCCCCCCTTCCAGTCCTTTGGTGGCTCTTGATACTATGACAAATGCATCTTTTGTCCTTTTCTGTTCTCAGGACTCCAACTAACCAACTAAAGAGCTATTACTCAGAGCATTGTTCCCAAGGAAGAAAGGCCCAAGATACCCACCCACACCTGCTCTGTGCCAAGAATCTACAGTTGGGTTGCAAGGACAGCATATGTTGGCCTTTTGGAAAAATGAGGATGAGACCAAGTGAAGAGCCAGCAGAGGGGTCTCAAGTCATCCCAAGGCAAGTGAGTGGGTGGCTGAGCCATGGTGGTATCACTGCTTCCTGAGCCAGACCCTCCCTGGCCTTTGCATCAGGTAGCTTCTAGTTCCTCTCTGTAAAATATGATGGTGAGTAAAAAGATGCCCAAGTCTCACGGTCTCCAAGGGTAGATCCTGGAGTTCAAATATACTTACTCTTCTGATGAGACCCAGAGACTCACACACTTTCCCAGGGTTACACAATGATCTGCAACTGGACCAAATCTCACACCACTTAGGTCTTTTTGTTTGAAGTGACTGGGCTAGTGTGACTTTTTTTTTTAAGATTTTATTTATTTTTAGAGAGAGGGGAAGGGAAGGAGAAAGAGAGGGAGAGAAACAGCAATGTGTGGTTGCCTCTCACGTGCCCCTTTACTGGGGACCTGGCCCACAACCCAGGCCTGTGCCCTGACTGGGAATCAAACTAGCAACTGTTTGGTTCGCAGACTGCGCTCAATCCACTGAGCCAGCCAGGGCCCTGATTTTTTTTTTTTTTTTTTAAGGCAAATGCTGTGCTGGTATTCATCACAGCTTGATAAGTTGTAAAAGGCCTCTTCACCCCGAGTACTCACTTGCCCATCTCTGTTAACCTCGGTGTCTGAACTGATGCTGTGCTGTTGAGGGATAGAGTAGCGCGGTGGTTTAGGGCACAGGAGCTGGAGGCAGCCTGCATTCATATTTCAGCTTTGCTAGTTACCAGCTACATGACCTTGGAAAGTTACTTGACCTCTTTGAGCGTCAGTTTTCTTATCTGTAAAATGGGATATAGTACTTTTAAGGGGTTCCTGTGAATTAATGCCTTGAGTTATTTGTAGCAGTGCCTGACTAACAATAAGCACTCAATAAATGCTAGTTATAATTACCTCCAAGTGAGTTGCTTAAGGAAAAGGTGGGAAGTCAGTTGGTTAGAGAATGCATGCTCTCTGAAAAAGATGCTAAATCCATACAAAGAAAGCAGAGCTGAAAATGAAGAAGGAGTCCAGCCCTTACCAGATGCAAATGAATTGTGGATATTTCTATTATTAAAATGCTGGGATATCGGGATCCCTGAAGTTAGGTAAATTACACAAGAAGTGAAGCATCTGTTTTGAAGTTGTGTTAAGAAGGTGCCCGCTCTTTTTGGGAGGGCAAGCACTTGGTTTACACAGATGCTTTAGAATCTGAGGACAGAGTTCTAGAGAGATCTGTGCAAGTCCCAGAGAGGGGACCCATGGGCTCCCAGGGTGATGGAGGGGCGGGGCAATGCCAGCTCGCAGCATGAAGTAGGGTGTGCATGCAGGATGCAACCGTGGTGGCCAGTGGAAATGCCACCAATTTCCACATGAACTCTAGACCAAGCAGTCTTTTGACAAAAAGCAAAGCTGCTTTGAATGACTCAAACTGAGTGCCCTGAGCTAGTCCTGAGGGTTCCTTTCCCCCCCTTCACTGCTCTAACTTGGGTAACAGTAGATAGTGAGCTATGGAAGAAGGGGATGATAACAATCCTCTGTCATACAACAGATTCGTGGGGACTTTAAGAAATAAAGGTCAGTGGGAAAGATGTAACATTTTTTTCTCTGTGAAGTTGCCTTGGTGATCCAGAGCCGTGTTGGGACTAGACCAGTAAATGGCTTAGGTACCAGGAAGGAAGGCAAGAATGCATGTAGACTTTGTTGATGAACTGCTTTGAGTGCCAGTGGGCAGCTCAGCTTCTGAAGGCTCTCCTTGCAGAGGGGAGAGCTGAGCTCACCCCGCCGCGGCGCCCTGGAGGCTGAGGCTTGAGGAGGAGTGCATGACAATCACCGGCTCCGGAGGAGAGGCAGCGTGTGCTGTAGAAAGGGAGTGGACCCTGGAGTCCATAATATCTGAGCCTGTGCTTGTCTCCCATGTCCTGCTCTGTGACCTTGGGCAAGTCCCAGAACTCCTCTGAATGTCAGCAGCCTCATCTACAAGATAGAACCATACTACCCCCGTTGTCATGGTTTACCAGGATCAAATGAGAAAATGTGTAAGAAATTTGATGTCCAGTGAATACTCTGTGACTGTAACTCTTTTGTCCTGGGGCATAATTCATGACTGTTGGGCAACAGAGTTTCTGTACTGCCATCTTCCATGCAGACCATACTAGTAGCTCCCTCAGAGGGTCCCAAGTAGCTGTGTGTGTGTGATCTTCACAATGACCCGGTGAGGTAGACAGGAGAGCGACTGTTATCAGGTGACACTGAGGCTTGAGGGGTTCCCATATTCCCCAAGACCATCTAGGTAACAGGCGGTGCACCCAGGAACTAGGTCCAGCTCTCTGACTCCTAGTTCAGGGCTCTTCCACTGTAGTCTGCTCCTGGAGGGCAGGGACCGACTCCCTGGGCTCAGCTATTTATTGGTCTTACTTGGGCTCAGCTGGGCACTTGCAAAGAAAGAAGCACTCCACCAGGTGTCTCCTTCTCACTACTCTGAGTCCTTCTGGCCACCAAACATGTGGGGTTACTTTCCCACACCGAACAATTCTGAGATATGATCTGGGTGTCTTATAATGTAGCTCAATTCTGACGCTGTCTATCCAGAGATAACATCAGACCCCACGGGTTAAGGTCTCAGTCCTACACAGCTGCCCCTCTCCCACCTCAAATACCAATCACAAGTCCATGTTGTCACTTGTATGTCTGACCCACTGGCTATAGATTGGAAGTTCCCACAACCCCCTCCTCACACTTGATTAATTTGTTACAGTGGCTCACAGAACTCAGGAAAATAGTTTACGTCCTAGATTACCAGTTTGTTCTAAAAGGATTTAACTCAGGAACAGTCACATGGAAGAGACACATAGGGCGAGGTATATGGGAGAGGGTGTGGGGCTTCTGGGTGCGCCACTCTCCCAGCACCTTCACACATTCACCATCCTGAACGCTGTCTGAACCTCATCCTTTTGAGTTTTTATGAAGGCTTCATTGCAGGGGCATGATTGATTAAATCACTGGCCATAGATGAGTAAATCAACCTCTAGCCCCTCTCTCTGCCTTGGAGTGGGGGGCAGATGCTGTAATTTGCAGCCCTCTAATCACGTGGTTGATTCCCTGGCAACTAGCCCTCTTCCTCATTAACAAACTCAGGTGTGGTTGAGAGGGGCTTGTGGTGAAATGAAGGATAAACAAAATCATATCATCACAATAGATGCAAAAAAAAAAAAAAGAGCATGAGACAAAATCCAACACCCATTTATGGTAAAAACTCTCAACAAAGTGGACAGAGAGGGAACACACCTAAACGTAATAAAGGCCACATAAGACAGACCCACAGCTAACGTCACACTCAATGGTGAAAAGCTGAAAGCCTTCCCTCTAAGATCAGGAGCAAGACAAGGCTGCCCACTCCTGCCACCTTTAGTCAATGTAGTATTAGAAATTTATTTTATTAATCCTTACCTGAGGATATGTTCATTGACTTTAGAGAAAGAGGAAGGGGGAGAGAGAGAGAGAAAGAGAGAGAGAGAGAGGGAGAAAGGGAAACATGGATTGGTTGCCTCCCATAGGCATCCTGACCAGGATCAAGCCCACAACCGAGGTTTGTGCCCTGAATGGGGATGAAGTCCGCAGTCTTTTTGGTGTGTGGAATGATGCTCCAACCAAGTGAGCCATTTAAGCAAAGCAAAAAAAAAGAGAGAGAGAAAGAAATTAAAGAAATCCAAACTGGAAAGGAAGGAGTCAAATTCTCACTATTTGCAGGTGACGTGATGGTACCTATATATAAAAAACCCTTAAGTATTCCACACAAAAAAAGGTTAATACTAATAAATGGATTCAGTAAGGTAGCAAGATAAAAAATCAATATACAGAAATCTATAACATTTCTATACACTAATAATGAACTATCAGAAAGAGAAATTAAGAAGACATTCTCTTTTACAATTGCATCAAAAAGAATAAAATACCCAGGAGTAAATTTACCCAAGAGGGTGAAAGACCACACTGAAAGTTATACAACACCGATGAAACAAATTGCAGAAGACACAAATAAAGGGAAAGACACTTATTTCATGCTCATAGATTGGAAGAATTAATATTGTTAAAATGTCCATACTACCCAAAGCAATCTACACATTCAATGCAATGCCTATCAAAATTCCAATGGCATTTTTCATGGAACTAGAACAAATAATTCTAAAATTTGTATAGAAACACTAAGGATCCTGAACAGCCAAAGTAATCTTGGGAAAGAGAGACAAAGCTGGAGGTATCACACTCCCTGATTTCGAACTACACTACAGCCGTCGAAATCAGGACAGTATAACGTTGGCATGAAAACAGACACAGAGATAATGGAACACAGTCAAGAGCCCAGAATTAAACCCACACATACATGGACACTTAATGTGTGACAAAGCAGCCAAGAACATACAGTGGAGAAAGCATAGTCTCACCAATAAGTGGTGTTGGAAAAACTGGACAGCCACATGCAAAGAATGAAACTAAATCAGTCTTAAATCATATAGAAAATTAAAAAAAAACCCAACTCAACATGGATGAAAGATTTCCATGTAAGACCTGAAACCATAAAAATTCCTGGAGAGAAACCATAAAATTTCCTAGAGAAAAACCATAAAATTCCTAAAGAAAACATAGAGGGCAAGCTCCTTGACATCCATTTTAGTGATATTGCTGTGGATCTGACTCTAAAGATGAGGGAAACAAAAACAAAAATAAACAAATAAGATTACATAAAACTAAAAAGCCTCTGTACAGTGAAGGAAACCATCATCAAAATGAAAAGGCAAACTACTGAATGGGAGAAGATATTTGCGAGTCACACATTCCACAAGGTGTCCAGAACATGTGGAGAACTTATATAACTCAACAACAACAACAAAAAATCCAATTAAAAAAATAGGCAAAGGATCTAAATAGACATTTTTCTAAGCAAGACATGCAGATGGCCTATAGGGCCATAAAAAGATGTGCGCAATATCACTAATTATTAGGAAAATGCAAATCAAAACCACAAGGAGATAATACCTCACACCTGTTAGAATGGCTAATCTAAAAAAAGTAAGAAATAACAAGTGTTGGAGAAAATGTGGATAAAAGGCACCCTCATACACTGTTAGTGGGAATGTAAATTGGGGCAAACACTGTGGAAAACAGTTTGGAGATGTCTCAAAAAAATTAAGAACTACCATATAATCCAGCTCTTTCACTTCTAGGTATTTATCCAGAGAATACAAAGACACTAAGTCAAAAAGATACATGCACCTACACATCCTATATTCACTGCAGCATTATTTACAACAGCCGAGATACAGAAACACCTTCAGTTCCCACCGATGGATGAAGAAAAATACATACACATAAGGTCTGTCTGGAAAAAGCCCAGCCATTGTTCATATAACAAGAACAGTTTGCGTGATGTGACATCACTGTAACCTGGCAGCCAAGGAGAGTGGACTGGAATGCTCATGCATGAACAATGGTGACTTCACTGTGCTAGTCAGTGGGGGCGGTAGATGTGTTGAGTGAGCATGTGTACTGTGTGGCCATAGCATTCAAAATGACTGAGAGAGTAGAGCAAGGAATCTGCATCAAATGTTGCGTTAAGCTTGAACATTCCTCTGTGGAAACTATTCAGATGATTCAGAAGGCTGAAGCTATGGGCAACTGGTGATCGGCAGCTTCATCACGACAATGCACCTGCTCATGCATCACGCCTTGTGCAGAGTGTTTTGGCGAAACATCAAATCACCCAGGTGACTCAGCCCCCCTACAGCCCAGATTTGGTGCCCTGTGACTTCTGGCTTTTCCCCAAACCAAAGTCACCTTTGAAAGGGAAGAGATTTCAGACTATCGATGAGATTCAGGAATGTACACTAGGTCAGCTGACGGCGATTGGAAGAACTATTGTAGGTCCTAAGGTGCCTACTTTGAAGGGGACTGAAGCGTCATTGTCCTATGTACAATGTTTCTTGTGTCTTGTATCTTCTTCAATAAATGTCTCTGTTTTTCATATTACCTGGCTGGGTACTTTATGGACAGACCTTGTATACACACACGCGCACACACACATATATAAATTATATATATACTACTCAGCCATGAAAAAATAAGCAAATTCTTCCATTTGTGACAACATAGATGAAACTTGAGGGTCTTATGCTAAGTGAAGCAAGTCAGATGGGGACAGACAAATACCGTATGATCTCACTCACGTGTGGAATCTAGAAAACAAGGTTGATGGAACAAACGCATGGATGTAGAAAACACGTTGGTGGCTGCCAGAAGGAAAGGGTAGTGAGGGGACACAGTGGGCGCAGGGGTCAACTGTGTGGTGATGGATATAACTGGACTTTTGGTGGTGGTCACTCTGTAGCGTATACAGTGTCAAATTATAACGTGTAACTGAAACCTCTATAATGTTTTATATCAATTTTACCTGAAAGGAAGGGAGGGAGGGAGGGAGGGAGGGAGGGAGGGAGGGAGGGAGGGCGGGCGGAAAAAGAAAAGAAAAAAGAGAAGAGAAAAAAGGAAAGAAAAGGGAAGAGGCTTGCTATGAATAGCAAGATACTCCTTTCACCTCTATCACTCGGAGCTATTTTAGGAACTCGTGATATTTGAGGACAGAATAATAATATAATACATATAAATACATGACAATGGTAATATAATGATTATTATAACAAAAGGTTTCCCATGGCTCTTATCACTGAGGAAGTCACAAGGGTTTTAGGAGCTGTGTACCAGGAATGGGGACAAAGAACAAATATGTATTTCTTATTATAAGTCACAGCATATAGTGGTTCTGCAGATGTGAGCCAGGTGTGGCTGGTCTCGGTTGGGCTCACTCCTGCATCTCCGCCAGCTCCCTGGTTGGCTGGGGGCTGGCTGGCCTAGGACGCTCAGCTTGGATGACTTGTTTCTGCCCCATTGCACCTCTCGTCCTCCCGCAGGCTAGCTGGGGCTTCTTCCCGTGGCAGCAGGGGCAGGGGTCCTAAGAGCAACAAGAGAGAGTAAGTGCCCCCAGGCATAAGCACTTTTTAAAGTTTTTTTTCTTGTGACACATGTGCTGTTGTCCAGTTGGCCAAAGCAAGTCATTGGCGAGGCCCAGGTCATTGTGTGTGGGAACTACCTCAGGGCATGGGTACAGAGGCATGTCCGCGGTTGCAACCACCCGCCACGCCTACAGTGAGCAGGGGGGAAGGTGAGTGCCGGGTCTCCACCTTTGTTCAACCTGGGCTTCTGGGCCGTGAGCCAGTGCTGGGGTTCTTACTTTGAAAAGCCTCTGGGTTCCCAAATATATACAATTCGAAGTATAGTTCCCCACCCCTCTGTCATCACAATTGCTCTTGCCCTGGCCAGGTAGCTTGTTGGTTGGAGTGTCCTCCCAACACACCAAGGTTGTGGGTTCAGTCCTTGGTCTGGGTGCATACAAGGAGCAACCAGTAAATAAGTGGAACGACAAATCTATGTCTCTCTGTCTCTTTCTGCCTCCTCTCTCCCTAAAAAGTCAATACATAAAAGTTTTAAAAAATACTGCTCTTTAATTGTTACAAGGTCTGGCAGGGGTCATGTCCATCTTATCCCCTACTATGCTCCCAACATCTAGTACCGAGACTGATGTGCTGTTGGTGGCAAATAAATGGACATTTATTTAATTTCTCTTTTGGGAATTAGAGTTCTTTTTTTTTTAATGTTTTATAAGGGGGTTATATTTGGAAGCCCGATATGTTCACCTGGGCTTCTTGGGGTTAGAATCATTTCTTGCCCACCATCAAATGATCAATGTAGATAAAACAAAACAAAACAGCTATAGTAATATTAATAATAGCCATTTATTTAGTACTCACAGTTGTCACTTTTTGAGACTTACTGTATGCCAGGCTCCTAGCCTGTATCACTTATCTGCAGCGCCCATCAGAAGTGTTCCTAGACTCTGCTAGCCCTCCAGGTGCAAAGACCGCCACGGGCCCCACTGGGCCCCTGTCTGCCAGGCTTGGAGACAGGAGCCACAGTTCGGCACCGGGCCACGTCTGGTTCTTTTCTGAGCAAGTTTGTGCAGCAGCCCACACGTGCAGCAGCTCAGATGGGAGAGACAAGATCTCACTGGGCAAGTGCGGATTCCTCTTGGCTTTAAAGCCTCCTGCCCCACAGGAGCCAAATTCTCTTGTAACAGCTCCACAGGGACACCTTTCAGGGTCCCTGCAGGAGACAAGAGTCACCTCACTCAGGGAAACCTAAAGCTATGGCATCCCATCTAGTATGTGTAGATCTTCCAACACAGACGCTATCTACCAGCCAAGGATTGTTTTTACCACATGAATTACTGCTCAGGAATACGTTTGACCAGGGAGACAGAGCTAGAGAGTTAACCTAAGGACAAATCCTAATGCAAGAGGGGAAAAGATTACTAGTTCTTACCGACTGTGACCCCCGCTTTGCAGACAAACAAAACAAAAACATAGGCTCAGAGAAGTTCATTAAATGGCAGAGTAAGGATTAGAACCCAGGCCCCAGGCTGAATTGCTGTTTTAACTGTTAGCCTATGCAGCGTAATAAAAGCAAAGTTAAAGCATGAATACAAAGCAAAACTTACATCATGTTTAGATCCCGTTCTGCTTTGGACTGCGCCAGCTATTGGAATTTCATGTGCACGGGCTGACAGAGCCTGCCACTGTGGTCAGGGCCTTCGTGGAGGGCAAGCTCACGGCAGAGATGGAGACCAAACCGAGAAGCTTTACGCTCTCAGCCAGGGCTCTGCAAACCTTTCGGTCATTCACTCTGTCATAAGATATTTTTGCAGATATACTGCCCACTATCATTTTGAGATAAAGTACAAACATTTATGATTCCAGATGCATGAAAAGTCCAGACGAGGCAAACCCACAGAGAGAGCAGATTAGGGGAGTGAGTAGGGAGTGACTACCGATGGGTACCAGGCTTCCTTGGGGGGTAGTGAAGACGTTTGGAATTAGACAGTGGTGATGGTGGCACAGCCTTATAAATATATTAAAAACCACGGAATCACATACATACTTTAAAAGGTGACTCTTTTGGGGGTGGGAATTGTATCTCAAAAATATATATACATTTAGTAATATAATAAAATACTGCGTACGTTATAAAGAATAGCCTAAAAACTTACAGGGTGAGAATTTAAAAAGTCATCAGTAAAACTTCTGATATTGCCTTCCTTCACTCCAACAAAATGTTTTGCGTACTTTCTATAGACCCATTGTTTTATTTATTATTTGTTTACTTAAAAAATAATTTTTCATTTTTCCATTACAGTTGATATATTAGTTTCAGGTGTACAACCCAGTGATTAGACATTTATATAACTTAAAGTGATTACCTTGCTCAATCTAGTAGCCAACCGACACCATAAATAGTTATTACAATATTACTGACTATATTCCTCATCTGTACTTTACATCCCTGTGACAATTCTGTTACTACCAATCTGTACTTCTTAATCCTTTTATCTTTTCCACCCATCCCCCAACCTGCCCCCCTCTGACAACTATCAAAATGTTCTCTATCTATGAATCTGTTTCTGTCCTTCTTGTTCATTTATTTTGTTTTTTAGGCTCCACATATCAGTGAAATCATGTGGTGTTTGTCCTCCTCTGTCCGACTTACTTCACTCAGCACAGTCCCCTTCAGGTCTGCCCATGCCGTCGCAGGGGGCAAGGTCTCATTCTTCTTTGTGGCTGAGTCACGTCCTGGTGTGTACCTGCACCACATCTTCTTGATTCATTCATCTATTGATGGACGCTTAAGTTGCTTCCGTATTTTGGCTACTGTAAATAATGCTGCAGTGAACATAAGGATGTATATGTTTTTGGGTTTCTTTGGATAAATACCCAGAAGTGGATTTGCTGGGTATTTCTTTGTCTCTTATTATTGCCTTTGTTTTAAAGTCTATTTTCTCTGATATAAGCATCGCTACCCCAGCTTTTTGTTGTTGTTTGTTCCATTTACATGAAATATCGTTTTTTATCCCCTTAGTTTCAGTTTGTCTTTAGACTTTAGACTTTAAGGGAGTCTCTTGTCATAGCATATGTAAGGGGCTTGTTTTGCTAACAGTTCAGTCACCCTATGTCTTTTGATTGCAGTGTTTAATCCATTTGCATTTGAAGCAACTATTGATAGATATGTATTTAATGCCATTTTATTATTCTTTCTTCTTCTTCTTCTCCTTCTTCTTGACTCTTTAACATTTCTTGTAATACTGGTTTGGTGATGATGAACTCCTTTAGCTTTTTCTTGTCTGGGAAGCTCTTTATCCATCCTTGAATTCTAAATGATAACTTTGCTAACCACAACACACCCACCAACCCAGCCTTTCCTATTTTGCCAAGCTATAAAGGGTTTTGATTTGATTATTAGCGGTTTGAATATCATTTTATGCTTATCAAATTACCTCTATTGTTTTTTTAAAAAAATTCCTGTTCACATGTATATCTTTTTCTTGTTAATTAGAAAAGATTTTTACAGATTACTGATGATAACTCTTTGTTGTATGTGTGGCAAACCTTTTTTTTGCTTTTTAATTTATTTCTGACTTTTAAAATTATTATATAGTAACATCTATACATAGTCTTCTTGTTCTGATATGTTTGTCATGCTTAGGAAGTTCTCCCAAAGCCCAAGGTTATAAAAAGAATTTATATAATGCATGATAAAAATAAAAAACACAAACAATTAAAAAAAAATAGCCCTGGCTGGTGTGGCTCAGTGAATTGAGTGCCGGCCTGTGAAACAAGGAGCTGCTGGTTTGATTCCCAGTCAGGGCACATGCCTGGATCGCGGGCCAGGTCCCCAGTACGAGGTGTGCAAGAGCCAACCACACATAGGTGTTTCTCTCCTTCCCTTCCCCTCTAAAAATGAGTAAATAAAATCTTTAACAAATACTTTCAAAAAAATAAATGATAGCTTTGCTGGGTAAAGTAATCTTAATCATAGGTTCTTGCTTTTCATCACTTTGAAAATATCATTATTTCATTCCAGTCTTCTTGCCTGCAAAGTTTCTGTTGAGAAATCAGCTGACAGTCATACGGGAGCTCTGCTGTTGGTAACTAATTGCTTTATTCTTGCTGCTTTTAAAATTCTCTTTGTTTTTTACCCTTAGCATTAATTACGATGTGTCTTGGGCCTTTTTGGGTTCATCTTGTTTGGGGCTCTCTGAACTTCCTGGGCTTATATGTCTATTTCCTTCACTAGGTCATTTCCTTGCTCTCTCTCTTCTCCTTTCGACACCTCCATGATGTGAATGTCAGTATGCTTGAAGTTGTCCCAGAGGCTTCTTATACTATCCTCAGTTTTGAGGAGATTCTTTTTTTTTTTTCTGTTTTGATTGGGTGTTTTCTTCTTTCTTATCTTTCAAACAGCTGATTTGATCCTCTGCTTCATGTACTCTACTGTTGATCCCTGTAATGTGTTCTTCATTTCAGTTATGGCATTTTTCATTTGTTTGTTTTTAATGTTTTCTATCCCCATTTTTATGTTTCCTGTATCTTTACTGAAGTTTCACTAAGTTCATCTACTCTTTCCCTAAGTTCATTGAGCATCTTTATAACCAGTGTTTTGAACTCTGTGTCTAGTAGGTTGCTCGTCTCCAGTTCATTTAGCTCTTTTCCTGGAGTTTTGTTCTTTTCTTTCATTTGGGCCACGTTTCTTTGTCTCCTCATTTTGGCCACCTCCCTGTGTTTGTTTCTATGTACTATGTAGAGCTGCTATGTCTTCGGGGCCTGGTAGAGTGACCTTATGTAGTAGGTGTTCTATAGGCCCAGTGGCATAGCCTCCTTGTCACTCTATCTGGGCACTCCAGGTGCATGCTCCCCTACCCCTGTGTGCGCTCTCATGTTTTAGTTGAGCCTTGATTACTGTTGGCATGTCAGTGGAAAGGATTTACCCCCAAGCCAGTCACCTGTGAAGACTGCCCCCAACCACCATGGAGGATCCTCTGTGCCAACCCCACTGAGCAGGACTCACTTTAGCAGGGCTCTGGTGTCTGCTGAGTTCATCCCTTGAGTGTATCACTCATAGAGGTGGTTGAGTAGTGCTCTGACATGGTCTGAAGCTGTCCGCTGGATGCTCTGGTTCTGGAGCCTCCTGGGAGTTGCAAGCCAAGGTCAGCGGCTGCCTGTACCCTGCCTAGGGCCACTGGCATGAGCTAAAAAGCAATCTGTAGATGGCTGCTACTTGTGCTGGGCTTGGAGGTACCCAGGAGAGGTCCAGCTGAGGACCAAGGATGGCTACCATTAGTGCCAAGCCTGGGCCACTTAGCAAGAGGTATGGGGTGCACCAAGGCCAGATGCTGCTTGTTTGAGAGATTTTAGGAAAGTCTGCAGCATGAGCCAAGACAGGGTGTTTTTATGGAAAAGCCACTGGAAATTTGTGAGTGGACCCACAAGTTGGGTAGAGCAGTGTCTCAGGGAATCACAAGGATGGGGTAAACATTGTTAGGTTGGTGGAGACTCAGATGTGGCACCTGCCTGCTGGCTTTATTGGGGGAGGGCTTAGAAAAGGAACAATGACCTCTGACAGCACTTCTGTCTGGGAGAAGGAATTTCTCACCCTGATGCCAGATAATTTGGTTCCTCTCTGTATGTTCCTGGTGTCTTTCAAGCTGCTGCCCCAGCACTGGAGCTCAGAGGGCATGAGTCTAAGAAAGTCCATACATGGGCCCTTTAAGAGGAATGGCCTGGAACTTCAGAAGCCTCTGTCTCACTTGGCCACAATTTCTGCTTGGCTAATTTTTACAGCCAGAAGTTATGGGGAGATCTCTTTCTGGCACTGGAAGCCTGGGTTAGGAAGCCTGGTGTGAAGCCGGGCCCTCTCGCCCCTCAGGGGGTACCTTCACAGCTGAGATATCCCGCTTGAGTTTCGATCACCACACATGGGTGTGGGGCCAACCTGTTCTTTGCCTCCACTCCTCCTACCATTCCCAACATGGCGTCTTCTTATAACTATATCCTTAGCTATAGTTACAGAAGTTCTGTTCAGCCAGAGTTCAGGTGGTTGCGAATGGCGGTTCTTCTGTTGTTTAGTTGTAACTCTGATGTGGTTGTGGGAGAACGCAAGTATCACATTCCCCTACTCCGCCGTTTTGAGCGGAACTGTCCTGTGAACCCAGTTTTAAGCAGCCTCTGAATAGGCTGTGCCTCCAGCTCTAAGCTGTCATGGCACTTAGAGCCCTTTGTGCTTTCATAGCTGTCTTGAGTTTCAGGAAAATGGCTGAGCAACAGTAACCGTGAAGTAACATGTATTGAGTGCTCAGGAGGTGCCAAGCACTGTTCTAAATCCTCTGCTCACATACGCACGCCTTACAGTCCTATGTGGCTCTGATATTACTGTCATTACCCCCATTTTACAATTGAGAAACCTGAAGTCCACGTATGTCATGTAACTTTCAGAGTCAAAGGTATTACGTGGCTGCAGGGGCTTTCCAACCAAGCCCCTGGAGGCTGCATGCCATGCCTACCATGTTCCTGTACCCTGGGAGCTTTTCCTCTAATCGAGGAGGGTGTGTGACTGTCAAGTAAATAAAAGACTGGGACCAGTATTTGTGAGTTCTCTGAAGGACATATACCAGCCAGCCTCCGTGTCTTCTCTCTTCCAGAACCCTTGGGATGAAGGGATTAAGTATGAGCTTTACATCAAACTGTGTTTTACGCCTTTGAACCAGGCTAGGGAGGGTTTGGGATGTTAGGGGTGATGGATATCCTGCCAAGGCCAACTCTGGCTGGATGCACCAACCCGGAGCCGCCTGATTTCAGTGGCCGGGTGCCCAGGTTTACGCCAGTGTTAGAATGCTGGGCTTGTGGCTTACTCACTGAGAGCTGAGAAGACCTTACATAGCAGGGAGGCTTTTGGTTTGCAGCAACATGCTAATTGTTAGGCAAATCACATGAACATCTATCAGCTGCTCAGAATATGGTGGAGACTTAAAAAAAGTGCAAGGAATTTTGATTTATGATATCTGACATTTACTGAATAGGGACTCTTGAGTTAGCCTTTCTACATATGAATTATAAAATCTCTACCCAGGGTACCCAATAGAATGAACAGGATCTATATTTATTGACATGAAAAGATTTGGATAATATATTATTCTATGGGGAGAAAAGTAGATTAAAAAGAGGTTTTTAAAAAGTAGATTTAAAAAGGGGCACATTTCTATTTTTGTACAGTTATTGCTATGCAGTTTTTCAGAGAAAAATATCAGGAAAGGTATACACCAAAATGTTAATGGAATTTGTTTCTATAGGAGTAGAGGTGATTTTAATTTTTAAACTACTTGCCTATATTTTCCAACTATTCTGGTGATGAGTTTGTATTGCTTTTATAGTTAGAAAAGTAATTTTTACCCAGAGATCCTTCCTGCCCTCTCAGTCAGACGGGGTAAGAAAATGACACTGATGAAGGTCACAGTTCTGAAATTTTGGCCTTTTGAAGCTGTTTTGGCTAACTTCCTTTAAAAAAAAATTTTTTTTTTAATGAGAGTTTATCTGAATCAAACAGATGACATATGCCAGGGAGCAAAATCTTAAATGCTCCAGAGAATAATAGTTTTGGAGCTTCTTTTATGCATTTGAAAGTAAGGGGGGAGACGGTGGGGGGAAGATTGGAGAAAGCAGAGCAAGGACTGGATTACAGGACAGTTAACAAGATTCGGTGCTCGAGGGTTAATAGCCTTCCCCCCAGGATATTACTTCTGGTATTTCAAAGGCATGTGAACCTAGATGCACAAGAACAATGGACAGACCAGCTTAAAACCTTTCACTAAAGAAGTTACAGGCCTGGGGCGTGACTACCCACCGTGACCTGCCCAGTTAGGAATTTATGATCAGATCACCTAATTTTCATTTCTATTTGACTTCCTCCCTAAAGCACAACCCCTTTTTAGACTCACCTTAAGCATAGGAGATGCTACCTGCAGACAGGCTCCAAGGAATTTCTTCTGGAATAATATCCTGCCAGAACCCTTCTGACATTTTACTTGGGATTACAATTTTTCTGGGCACGAGGGCCTCCACTCTGCCCACGGTCCTCTGTATCCAGTGTTCAGGCTCCCAGCTGGTGAGGATTTGGATGAGACCGCTGAACCCCTGACCCTGCCTCCTTTGGGCTTTGCTTTTCTCCAGGTGTCCCAGCCCCTGCTGCTGAGAGCAGAAGAGAAGAAAGGACCCAGGGACAGCAGGTGCCCTCCAGCCATGGGGCAGGCCTGCCAGCGAGCATGTGTAAGATCTCCCCCAGCTTTTCTCTGACTTCATATGGTCAGTCACCATGGCCCTTCCAGCCTACCCTTTCTGGCCGGGTGTTACGTTGGGGTTTTAGGGAAACTCAGGCCACGAGTACCAGCAGGGACATGTTATAGGACAAGGGAGGAACCCCTCAGATCAGGCCCTTAGCTCCCTGTGCAGAGGCTCACCTGGGCCAGGTAGGCCCTGATCAAGGAATCATTCAAATAATCCCTCCGGTTAATCACCTCTTAGCCGTGAAGACACGAATGTGTGCTGAACCTAGGAGTGTGGCCTTTTCTAAGAGAAGGCTTCCCTTTCCAGATTTTCTGTTGCCAGGGAAAAGCAGAGCTTTGCTTCTGCCCTGGATGTTGAACAAACCTTGGAAAATGTTTATGGGACAAGTTATGTTCTGAGTAGCTGGCCGGTTTTAAACTCACCTGTGCTGCTGACGGCCCATCTGGAGCAAGAACTGCAGGTGCTCCCTTTTTATAGTTGGGGAAACCGAGGCACAGTGCAGTTTAAGCCAATGACAAAACACAGGGCTAGGATTTATGGAATGCTCTGGGGACAGAACCCAGGGCAACGTCCCAGTCACTGCCATGGCCTGGACTGTTTGCCTCGTGAAGGCTCTCCCCTCTCAGCCTGCGGGTGACTCCTGGTTCCCAGGTAGCCTCTGAAAGTGGGCAGGAAGAGGACAAGCTCAAGCAGGTGCTGTCCCCTGCAGGTGAGGAGTCTGGGCAAGCCCAGAGCAGCAGGCGACTTTCCCTCAGTCCTGCAGTGTGGTTTAAAAATGCCCCCTTCCTCCTCGCTTCGACAGGCTTTGCAGACCCAGCTCCGTGTCCTTCCTGCTGCACGTGGCTTTGACAGAACTGAATTCCATCCCATTGCTAAGGCCCACTTCGCAGCTCAGCCTCAGTCTCATTTGCAGAATCCATGGCTCCTCTTTGGGTTACAGTGGAGAGTAGAGGCCACTAAATACATTCACCTGAAGACTCATGGCCCCTGGACCTCCTATGCCTCTTCCTTCTCTTTTCCTTTACTCACCAGGGTGAAAAGTTTTGCCTGCCCTGGTAAATGAAGAGCACCTCCAAACCAGGAGGTTTATTTGAGATGTCACTGCCACCTCTCATGGTCTCCACTGCCCCCTTCCTGGGCCCCTGCCTGTCCCAGCTTAGCTTTGCCAGCCCCGGGCAGAATGCCACTGAGAGTTTAAAGCAGGTCATGCCAGCCTTGGAGAGGTGGCACAAAGCAGCCAGTGTCACAGGCGCCACGCGGCAGTCAGCAGGCCTGGGCACTGGCACTCGGAGGTTAGTGTCAACCTGTGGGTCTAGGGCTGGTACTTGGGGTTCCAGAGAGAGGAACACAAGATGGAAACCCAGGAGCTGGAAATTGGTTGGACCCCTTAAGTGGCCCTGTGCCCCTGCAAATCCACGAGCTTTACCATCGCTACTGCCATTTAATAAGCAACTGCCCTGTGCCAGCCGCTCCACTTACACAGGCTCCTTTAACTTTCACGACGGCCTGATGAAGTAGGTATCATTCCCATTTTACAGGTGGGGAGACGGAGGCTTAGAGAAGTTAAATTACTTGCCCAGGTTTGCATGGCTGATCAGTGGCAGGTCCAGGGCAGAAACTCAGGTCCCCCAGATTCTAAACTTGAGCTCTCCCTCCCTCTACCGCAAAGCCGAGGCTGAAGGTGAGGCCTGCTGCAATCATAGCTTCCTAAAGACGGCTGGCTGTATTTGGAGTTGTCTCAAGCTTAGAAATGCTGTGCTCTGGATATTGAATCCTTGCTCTTAATCCAAGGAAGGGCCCCAAATTGTATGGTCCATTCAGTTTCTTTCTCCTTGGTTCCCTGGCCACTCCAAGCCCCAGGTAGTGATTTTCACTGCTGCCATACTTTCAATTCCCATGTAGGCCTATCAGAATGTGCAAAGCTTCATTAGAACCCTTTCATAGGAGGTTTGTTCTCACGGGGGTATCAGTGTAAGGCCTGCACTGTGTGGGCCTTGGGCACGTGGAAAACTGGCCTGGCTTGTCCTGGTCACTCAGGCCGTCTGGGATGCCTTTCCTGGCTTCCCTGGGACCATGGTTTCTACAAAGCTTCTTTGATTTGGGGCCCACTCAGAAGGGGGCATGGCATGGCTCAGTTCATGGACAAAAAACATTTATCCAGCCCCTGCCTTCTGCAGGCAGGCCAACAAGAAGTGCTGAAAAGATGGTCCCTGCCTTTCAGGGAGGGTACATGGGTTACCTCTGATTTTTACTGGGGCTCTTGGCACATCTGTGGATTGCTAGGCAACCTTTTAGAAACCTGCAGTCTCCTTCCTTACAAAGCAGGATTGCCTCTCGTGCTCTGTCATTCCGGGTCTCATCCTTTCTCACTCACCAGGGGTGGTGGTTACAAGAATGCCAAGAGCGGCAAGCGAGGGCAAGCACAGTGTCTTTCCAGCCTCTGCCGAAGCGGCTCCCATGGCCAATCCCAGGATCACGGGGGTTCAAGACTGAGTGAGAACATAGGTTCAGGGAGAAGAATTGGTGTGGCTGATTTTTACAGACAGTGCACTATACTCTGCGCATCCCTTCAGCTGCCATCACAAAGAAGTCCACTTGGGCCTCTCTCTTGATGGACAGCAGCTTCCCAATCTGTGAGGAAGCGAAGAAGGACAGAGTGCTGACACCCCTTCCCAGACCAAGGGCTGGTGGATACTTGATGGGCTTGTTCCCTCCATGCTCATCTGGGAAGCATTGCGTCCTGCCATCTTGGGAACACGTAGGTGCCAATAATTCAGCAGGGACAGAGCCTCTATTCCCAAAGCATCCCTACCTTCCTCTCTAGCACCTCAGCCAGTGCTGTGCTTCTGTTGCTGACACATCCATCTTCTCTGGTGGACCGTGGGTCCTGAGAGCAGGGTCACTGTTGTTTTTCATCTTTGAATCCCCCCTTCCTAGAACAGTGCCTGGCACATATGTAAGCACCAAATAAATGTTTACGTGAATAAATTAGCAAACTGGACATTTCTGGGCTCTCTGCTGCATTTCACCCAGAGAACCATTAATTATGTTAGAATTTGCTTAGCTGTTTCAAGGTTACTTGTAATTACTTTTGCTTCCTGAGTATGATTCACTAGTTATAAGCATCAGTATGCTGTGAATCAAGTTTCTAAGATGCCTTTGTAATACCTTATCTTGTCCTGTCTTTCTTAAAGGATATAGGATGTCAAAAATCAATCCGGCCCCACATTTCTGAAAGTAAGGTAAGAAACCTAAATGGTCTTTCCATTTCCCCCATGACATTTTCTGTAAAAGAGAGAGAGAGACGGTGTGGCAATGCTATGTGGGAATTCTGATCACGGTTTTAGTGAGCCAAGCTGCCCTGCGCTGCCCCGGTGATGAAGAGCACTTACCTGTAACCTGCTCCCTGCTGGGCCCAGCCTACCCTACAGGGCACGTGCTTTTTGAGGGGGTCTTGGTTACCAGGCTCCCCTCTTAGCCCTTCCCTGGAAACAAAATGCTAGGTATCAGAGCTGAACACAGGGCCTTCCCGCCTTGGAGCTGCATGGCATGCTGACTGGAAGAGACTCTGGGGGAATAATGGAAGGGTCTCTCCCCTCTCATTTCCAATGAGCAGAATCAGGCGTGCAAGAAACTTGGCATCCATCTATCTGCACTTGAACATGGACAAGTTTCAGATGTTTCCGACTGACATATTTCATAGGGTCCCCGGTAAGGAAGGTTGCTGTGCTACTGGTGATGGTCCCCCAAGCTCCCTCCCATTCCTCAAGCTGGCCCATTTAGAATTACAGTAGACCGGGTCTGAGGTGGGTTGCTTCATGCAAATGTGGTGAGATAGTCTTTAGGGTCCAACTTGCTGGAAGAAGTAAAGAAACTCTCAATTCCTCTTGCATCTGGTCCATTGCCTCGTCCCAGGTGAGGCCCAAGGCTGGGTCTAGATTTATAGCCACCTCTACCCTACTCCTCATTGCACTGATTGAGCAGCTATGTTCTCATTCTTTCAAAAATGAGTGAGACACAGTCTCTAGCCTCTGGGGACTCATGTCTGAGAAGCGAAACTCAACATGAAAAAAAAAAAGTTACAATATAGGGTGACATGTGGCTTAAGAGCCAGATGAGTGAGGAGTCAGTCCTGTCTTGTGGAGCTAAGGAAGGTGGGGTAGAGGCGGTGAGATTTGCAGAGGCTCCTGAAGCAGAGGGAGGAATTCGCAGGGCCAGGAAGGACATTCCAATCAGAGAAAGCAGCAAGTACAAAAGCAGAGCCTGCGAAGGATGGAAAGGAGCCTGGTGAGGCTGACTGGTGTGATGCTGGTGGGGACGGCAGGAGGGGCTGGCATCGGATACCCAGGAAAGGAATCTATTCCCAGGAAAGGGATCTGTGGGGACCCATGGGATCTTCTAGGCTGAGGAGTCATGTGATTAAATTGTCTTCCGTCTGGCAGCGACAAGGAGCGTGAGCCTTGCGCATCCAGGAACCCAGACGGGGAGCAGTGGGGATATGTGTAGAGAGAGTTCCAGAGTGGTGTGAGGGCGAGACGGCCACCTTGGAGTGGGAGGAAGGTATTACAAGTTCCACTGTTACCAGTTTTGAAGACCCATCAACCCTGGTTGCCTCGCTTAGTCAGCCTTTCCGATGGTTACTTGCATCACCCTGTACCTAGGGTCTCACACAAGGGAGAAGGACCTAAGAGCAGCCCCCTCCTGTTTCCTCTGGGTCATTTTTAGCATTTTTTAAAAAATAAAGGTATTACCCACTTTATAACTGTCTGGTTAAAGTAATTTTATGTGTCATGCGATCTGGCTATAGCTAAACTGACCTTCACAAGATAAGCAAGCGGCTTAGAGAGATATCTGCATAGAAACTGTAGATTGAAGCTGATAGACAATGAGGAAATAAGAGCACCAAAATCTTTCCTGTCCGTGGTACAAGCTACTCATCAGCCCCATCCTGGGGTTAAGAAAAAAATATAGATCTGATCAGGTATAGTATGTAATAGGCCAAAAAAAAATTAAAAACAAATAAGGCTATTCAAATTCTGGCTTTACTTTGTGTACTGCTAATGATGAGATAATCCCTATGTATACCTACAGAGGGCCTTGAGATAATTAGCTAATGATGCTATTAGCCCACCAGATTTCAAAATAGTTTATTTCATTGCTATCTCTTTATTTTATTAAAGCATCATTTACTAGCAGTAAAATCCATACGTTCTAAGTGTCAGCTTAGTAAGTTTGAACACATCTATGGTCACGCACCATTTAATGAGGGACAGTCTGAAAAGTGCATCGTTACGTGACTTTGTTGTGCGGACATCAGAGTGTGCACTTATGCAAACCTAGATGGGATAGCCTACTGCTGTAATTGTATGTGATTTTGTACAACTGCCAGTGCCGTGGGCGTGTTTACACCAGCATCACAACAAACACATGAGTAATGGGTGGTGGTAGGATGTTATGCTGGCTACAATGTCACTAGGTGATAGGAATTTTTAGCTCTGTTATAAGCTTATGGGATTACTGTTGTATATGTGGTCCATTGTTGGCTGTGCACACCGATGTAACCATCACCCAGTTCAAGACACAAAACATTCTCATCACTCCCCGAAAATCTCCTCATGCTTCTTTCTAGAAACTACTTCCCCATCTGCTGTCCTGAGGCTGTAATTGTTATGACTTCTCTTTTTATTTAAGATTGTATTTATTTATTTTTAGAGAGAGGAAGGGAGGGAGAACGAGAGGGAGAAAAACATCATTGGGTGTTTTTCACCCAATGAAAAACAACAGGGTGGTTGCCTCTCAAGTGCCCCACACCGGGGACCTGGCCTGCAACCCAGGCATGTGCCCTGACTGGGAATCAAACTGGCGACCCTTTCAGTTCCTCAGTCCAGCGCTGAATCCATTGAGCCACACCAGCCAGGGCTGTTGTGACTTCTGTCACCATAGTTTAGTTTTCCTGTTCTTGAACCTCATGTCAATATAATCATATGCATGTGCTCTTTTGTATCTGGCTTTAATGTTTTTAATTGCTGCATGAATCAAGCATTCATTCTCACATGATCTTGTATATAGAAAATCCTAAGGTATTCATACACACTTCTCTCAAATTATTAGAACTAATAAACCCATTCAGCAAGGCTGCAGGATACAAAATCAATATATAAAAACCGATCGTATGTCTCTACATTTGCAATGAACAATCCAAAAATAAAGTTAAGAAAATTGTATTTACAATAACATCAGAAAGAACAAAATAGGACTAGACTTAAAGGTGCAAGATTTATACTCTGAAAGCTATAAAACATTGGTGAAAGAAATTAAAGATTTCTATAAATGAAAAGACATCCCATGTTATAGATTGAAAGATTTAATATTGTTAAAATGCCAAATTGATCTGCAGACTCAACACAACTCCTATCAAAATCCTAACTGGCTTTCTTGGAGAAATTGACAAGCTATTCCTAAAATTCATATAGAAATGGAAAAGATTCAGAATAGCCAAACTTAGTGAATAAGAAGAAGAAAGCTGGAGAACTCACATTTCCTGTTTTCAAAACTTATAAAGCCATAGCCATCAGGACAGTGTGGTACTGGCCTAGGGACAGACACGTGCATCAACGGAATAGAATTGCGAGTCCAAAAACCTGTTCAATCCAAAGATTAGCCCGTCCAACAGACAGTACTGGGACAATTGGGTGTCCACATGCAAGAATGAAATCGAACCCCTACCTCATACCATATGTAAAAAATAATTCAACATGGATTAAAGGTTTAAATGCAATAGCTAAAATTATAAAACTCTTAGAGGAAAACATAGGTGTGAGTCTTTGTGACCTTGGATTTAGCAAGGATTTCTTAATCTGGCATCTGCTATGGGCTGAACTGTGTCCACCCCAAATTCTTATGTTGAAGTCTTAACTCCCAGTGCCTTGGAATGTAATCATATTTGGAGATTAGGCCTTCAAAGATATAATTCAGTTAAAATGAGATCTTAGGGTGGGCCCTAATCCAGGCTGATGGTTGTCTTTCTACGAAGAGGGAATTTGGACATACAAAGAGACTTCAGGGACATGTGAACTCAGAGGGAAGACCATGTGAAGAGGGCAGCCATCTGCAAGCCAAGGAGAGAGGCCTCAGAAGCACCCAAACCTGCTGACACCTGGATCTTGGACTTTCAGCCTCCAGAACTGCGAGAAAACAAATTTCTGTTGTGTAAGCCACCCGGTCTGTGGTATTTTAAATGGCAGCCCTAGCAACTCTCAGAGTGGGAACAACCACATGCCCATCAACTAGTGAATGGATACACGAATAATGAAATATTATTCAGAAATAAAAAATAATGTTCAGATGTCTACTACAACAGGGATGAACCTTAATAACATTATGCTCAATGAAAAAGCCAGTCACCAAAGACCACATTCTTATGATTCCATCTATATGAAGTGAAGTCCGTAGAGACAAAAAGTAGAAGAGTGACTGACTGCCCAGCGCTGGTGGGCACGTGGGTTTGGGAAGTGACAGCCAGCGGGTACAGGGTTTCTTTTTGGGGGCGATGAAAATGGTCTAAACTGATCGTGGTAACAGTCTCACAACTCTGGGGTTACATTAAAAATCATTGAATTGTATATTTTAAATGGGCGAATTACAGAGTATGTGAACTATCTCTCAGTGAAACTGTTGCCCGCCTCAAGAAAGCATTCCTTTTTTTTTAGCTCAGAAGTAGGAAGTTTGTATGGATATACCAGCGTTTGTTGATCCACTCACCTGTGTGTGGACATTTGGACTGATTCTAGTTTTGAACACCTTGTAATACAAACCTTTGGACAAGTGATTTCACTTCTCCTGTGTAGATACCCAGAAATGGAACTGCTAGGTCCTGAGGGTAGGCGTATATTGAACTTCCTTAGAAACAGCCCATCAGTTCCAAAGTGGTGGTATCATTTCACACTCCCATCTGTCTCATCCATGTTCATGTCTGTTTGAGGTTGTTTTATACCACGTGTAACACGTGGTATGCACTTACTGTTGTAAATAAATGCTCGTCGTGAATTCGTCCCGGAACTCGTGGTGAGTGCTGAGACCAATGAGGACCGAACGAGTTTTTCCCATGAGAAGTAACGTAATTAGAAGTAATGAACTTTCACGTTTTAGTGGGCTCATATTAAGTAATGAGGTTATTTTCTAATACAGAACCTTAAAACTAAACAGACATGGATAAAAAAACCAATTCACTACCTAAAAGTAAAACAAAATCTAACTTCCCTTTATCCGCACCGAGAGCAGTGCCGGGCGTAACGGGATGGTGGCGAGGCAGAGGTGTTGTTGGAAGAGGCGTCCTCTTCTAGGACAATTTCAGGCGACTCCTCAGGGGTTTCTTCTGTTTTCTGCCTCTTGCCCTCACTGAGCACTATGGGACCCTCCGACTGAGGGAGTTTCCCTAAAAACCCATCAAGAGAAACTTGCTTCTGAGCGTGTTTCAAAATGTTCCTGAAGTGTGGCACTGCCTGTCCACTGAGCAGGTCCATATTTCGACTTGCTGGAGCTCTGTCTGTGGTCCTTTCCCACCGTTCTGAACTTCGGCTCGCCTACCACGTCCTTCTTTCATCAGCGCAGCAGACGCTTTGCTTCCCCCCTTCCCTCCTGCTACCCTGGGCAAGCTCCCTCCGCCCCTCTCTGATGTTCCTGCCGCGCCTTTTGATGTTCCTGCCGCACCTCAGTGCTGAGCCCTGCGGCCCACCGCTACCTCTTCCACATCTTCGTCGTGGGCCTCCAGGCCCATGGGCTTGCCCAGAGACACAATGTGCGCCACTGTGGGGCTACCAGGGTCGTCCTCGAGCCTTCAAAGTCCCTTGGAATTACAGCGCTGGTCACAGTTTCTTCCAGGCAGAGTTCATGGTCCTGTAAGAGACTTCACACCAGGCCTTGTCTATGAGAGTGACACAGCGGGGGACATTGAAATGGTCCCTCCTTACCTCTCTGAGTGTCAGCTGTGTATCCGAGGTTACTTCAAAGCAACCTCTGGAAAAGGACCTTCATGGAGAGGGTTCTGAAGTTGGAAATGACCTGCTGGTCCAGGGGCTGGAGCAGGGGGGTCGTGTTAGGGGCAAGGACTTCCCGGCTGTGAAGCTGAACCCCTCCAGCAGGTCGCCCTCCCAGCCTGGAGGGTGGGCAGGAGCATCAGGCATAATTAATGAAGCCTTCAGAGGCAGTGTGTTTTCCTGCAAATATTTTCTCACACTGGGACCAAACACTTCGTTCATCCACTCTATAAAAGAACTGCCCGAGCTTTCGCAGTGGCCCCCACATCACACTTAACTCGCTTTTTATCACATCCTCTCTCTTGAAAACTCATGGGTTTTCACTGTGATGCACCAGCAGAGGCTCCAGCTTCAAATCCCCACTGGCTTCAAATTCCCACACGACCACAGAGTTAGCCTGTCCTTCATCAGCTTGGGCCCTGGCAGTGCCTTCTCGCCTCGAGTGAGGCAGCTTCTGTTAGGCATTTCCTTCCAGAACAAACCAGTCTCACCTCAGTGAGACACTTGTTGACGCTTGTTGGGGGACAAAACCCTCCTTCTCTACACACTCCCGGAACCCACTGACATGGCTTTCAGCGCCTTCTTCGCTGGCACTGGCTGCCTCTCCGTGCCTCACCGCTCTGTGCCAGGTCCCTCTTTATGGGCAGTTATCGGACCATCTGTGACTGGCTTTCCACACTCCGGCGCTCTCAGCACTTGTTCCCGGCGCGTCTTTTAACGGACCAGCAGGCCGTTGCCTGGCTTTCTCACAGATTATTGCCCAGAAGGGCCGTCACCCGCTCACTGTTTTTTCATTAATCCAGATGTGAAGCAATTTTTCAACTTCTTCCAATGTCTCTGAACGCTGCTCACAGACTTGACACCTTTAGCAACACTCGCTGCCTTAATTGCTGCCTTATTTCTCACTGTTGTCGAGGTCATCCTTCTCGCCATCTTGAACATAAGAGCATTATCGGCCACACCTACACCACTCTCATACTCAGCTACGATCCCTTTTTCCTTTTCGACCCTCGTCCTTATGGGGAACTGCCTTCTAGGTCTGGCGGCATCGCTCTTCGGTCTGCAGGCCCGCGCTCGGTCCTTTGAGCCACACCAGTCAGGGCGCTGGTTTCCCTCTTAACTTTTTGGGACCCATGATTAACCCTTAAAATGCACGACCACACAAACAGCCACGACAAGTCTGTGGGGTTCTGCACTGTTGGTGAGCCACTGTGAGACTGATGCTTCGACCTCCGTGTCGCCAAGACAGAAGGGGGCCTCGGGAGTGAGGAGGTGGTTTCTCTTCTGGGGCGGCATCGCAGCTCACAAGCTGTAGCGAGCGTGACGAGTCCCGAGCCGGCACCGAGTACTGAAACATTTTTTCTTGTCGGAGTGCAACGAGTACCAGGTTTGACAAGTTCTGAAGCTGACGAGTACCGAGGTACTACCGTACCTATTATTGAGATTCATGACTTTATTAATAGAGGGGATTTTGAGCAAATTCCACAGCCTGGGGCTTGGAGAGAGTTGCTGCTGATAAGGGCTTTGTGTTAGTTCTCCAGGGCTGCAGTAACAGATTCCCACATACCTGGTGGTTTAAAATCTCAGAAGTTTACTGCCTCACAGTTCTGGAGGCCATGCATCGAAAGTCAAGGTGTCTGCCCCCCTCTACAGGCTCTGCAGGAGAACCCTTCCTTGCCTCGTCCACTTCTGGTGGCTCCAGATGACCCTTGGCTGTGACTACAGAGTTTTCTCTAATCTCTGCCTCTCTCTTCACGTGGGATTCTTCTTCTTCTCCCTGTGTCTTTTCTTTTGCCTCTTATCAGGATGGTCAGTGGGTTTAGGGCTCACCAGTAATTCAGTACCATTTTATCTTGAGATCCTTGACTTGATTATATACACAAAGACCTTTCACAAATAAGGTGGTGGGGGTTAGAACATATGTCTAGGGGTGGAGGGGGGCACCATTCAAACCACTAGAGGTCCGTTCTAACAGAATGAAGGAGAAGCAGAGGAGAGATCACAAGAGTTCTTAGGTTTGCTTAGTTTGTTCCTGAGATACATTTATAGGTAGACTTGATAGGGTTTGGTGACGGGTTAGATGTGGATACTGAGAGGGGAAAAGGCTCAAGGATGATGTCCAGGTTCCCCGCTTGGGTGACAGGGAAACAGTTCTGCCTGGAATACTCTTTTTCCAGATGCTGACATGGCATGCACCCTCATTTTATCTGGTTTCTGTGCAAATGTCACATTTTTCAGAGGCCTTCCCTAAACTGTCCCGGAACGATGCTTCTATCTACCCTCTACGCATTCAGCTGGGGAATTAGATTTGGCTGCTGGTAACAGAAAACCCCCAAATAGCACTTGGGATAACTCATTGGAATTTTTTTTTTTCTCTCAGGTTCTAGAAATCTGGAGGTGGTCAGTGAGTGCACCTTGGTGACAGGGATACAAGCTCTTTCTGTTTTATTTTGTTGCTTTGTTTGGTATGGCTGCCATTCCCCAGGTTAGCTCATAATCCCAGCTGGTTTCTGGATCTCCAGCCAGTCTGGATATATTTCAGCCAGCAGGAAAGAGGAGGGAGGGCTGACAAAGAGGGAAAGCTGCCCCATCACTGTGGCCTAAGGAAGATTCCTGGAATTTGCCATAAGACACTCTCCTCTTTTTAGCCAGAACTTGGTCACATGGCCACACCCAGTTGCAGGGGAGGCTAAAAATGTAGTCTTTATCTGGGGGTGGGGGTGGGAGTGTCTGAATTCAGCTAAAATTTGGAGTATTCACTAGTTAGGACAAAGAAGAAATGGAAATTGTAGGATATAGCTAGATGGGCTACACCGTGCTTTATTTTTCCTCCTAGCACCTGACCTACTGAATATTTAATTTGTGATTTGTTTCCTGTCTGTCTCTGCCCTCCAGAATGTGAGCAGGGACTCCGTCTTGCTCACCAGCGAGTTTCTAGTGACTAGGAAGTACAGAACAGATTAGGTGCTTCACAAATATTTGTTGAGTGACTAAATGATACGGCGGGGAATTGAGAGGAAAGAGTGAGTTTAAGATAAAGAAAATGACTGTGGCAGGAGTCATACTGAGTTTCAGGGGCCTATGGGGCATCTGCGAGTTGATGATCACAGGCAGCTGGAAATGTGAGTCTGGAGCTTGGGAGAGAGAGAGTGGCCTAGAGCTCTTGACAGGAGGGATTCTTTGGGTTGGGACGGATGCACAGAGGACAGTGAGAGAGGAAGGCACACCCAGCCAGCCAGATGCCCCCACCCTACCCCACTGGGAGGGGTAATTGCTCCTTTACCTTCCTGCAGCCCCCCTGGTCATGTGGACCTGTTTCACTCATTGCTTGGTTTGAGAATGCCCGTTGAAAGAGGGCTCTGAAGAGCCAGGCTCCACGTGCCATGGTTACAAACCTAACCAAGAGCAATTTGGTACCCTAGGGAGAAGGCTCTGTAACGTGGGTCCTTGAACCTATCTGTGACTGAGGCGGCACTGGGGCCTGGGTGGCATAAGAGAAATAAGGACAGTATGGCAAAGCGGCAGGGTGGTCTGGAGCCTGGCTCTTCCACTCAGGAGCCACGTGACCTTGGAAAAGTCATTTAACCTCCTTGTGACTCAGTGTTCTCATCTATAAATGGAGATACAACTAGTATCTACCTCAGTGGATTGTTCTGAGGGTCAAATAAGTTGTTGATTATAAGTGAGAATTTAGAATAATACCTGGTAGGTAGTAAGTTCTACCTAAGCATTAGCTGCTATTGTTAAAGAGCCAAATGTATTTAGTTTAGAAAGCAGCCCTTATTTTCACTTCTCTGTGTTAAAACTTCTCTTCCTTTAGAAACTTATGATGGTAGGAGATGGAAATTATCTTTAAAAACTACCCTTTCATAGCAAAATAGAAGGTCAGTACCTCGTTTTTGCTTGTTTGTATCTTTAATTTGCTGGGCTGTGAAACCCCAGAGCCGGGAACCTGCCTAGGTGTTGGCGTGAGCACTTCCTCTGGATTGGGGTGTTAATTCTAAGGGGCAGGACTAGGGACCTCTTGTTGGCCCCATGGTGGCGGTTGTGTGTGGGCACTGGGGAGAACTATCCCAGGAAATTCAGCGTAACCAGCAGGGTGATTCGAGATTGCTCTGTTCCACAAGATATGGGCTTCCTTTGGGGAAGGAGTGGGCCTGAGATAAGAAGCTGGGCTGGAGCCAAGCAGGTCTCAGCAGTCTGGTTAACCCTTCTTCCTTCAGGTCATTCTTCTTCCTTTTTTAAAAAATTTCTTTTAGAGAGAGAGAGAGAAACATCAGTTTGTTCCACTTATTTACACATTCATTGGTTGCCCCTGTTATGTGCTCTGACCAGGGATCCAATCCGCAACCTTGGCATATCGGGATGACGCCCTAACCAACTGAACTATCTGGCCAGGCCAGACCATTATTCTTCATGTGTAGGAGGCTTGTCGGGCTCAGAAGCAATGGAAAGAGAGAGAGATGTCCAGGAAGTGACAGAGCCAGACTGGCTTTCTTTGGCTCCCCTGAGAGACTGTCATCCTCAAAGGGGAGTAGAAGCCTTCTTGGGACAGAAGCTGTGAAAGGTGTCTCTGGGGTCAGGCTCTTTCTTGTCCAGGTAAACAGGTCAGGGTTGAGCAAGAGGCAGGTAGGCAGGGGCCCGAGAAAGCTGAGACTTGGGTAAAGCAAGAGGGATGCCTAGGGTGCAAGATTTAAATTTTATACACCTAGGCACCTCTCTTGATTCATCTTAATCCCGGCCCCAATGCCTGAGGCCTTCTTCCTATAAATTCCAGTTATCAGTTGAAAATTTAAATGCCTACAGGGGCCAGTCAGCAGTGCGTTATTAGTGAAGTGGGTGGGCTGGGTCGGGCCTGGGGCGAGCTGCAGCACCCCTGCCCTGTCTGAAGGGGGCAGTGGGCCCTCAGTTCTAGCTGATCGTTTCCTCAATAACTGGGCCCTGCGTGGCTAGACCTCGGATGCCAGAAACCTTTATTGTAAAGTGAAATCTCCTAATTTTCAAGTGTTGGCTCATGTTTATAAAACATTGCATGGGCCAAATAAGATATGGGAGGCCATGGTTTAGCCTGGTGGTTGCCAGTTGACAACCTCTGTTATGAAGTTGTCAGAGGGCAGAGCTTCGGGCAAATGAAACAGGAAGGAGACAAGCCGAGAATGTCATTTTACAAGCCCAGCATCTCCAGGGGCTGGGCACCTGTGCCTTCTCACCCAGGAAACAGACTGTCTGCAAAGCTAACGGGAAGGTCAAAGTGAGCTTTTGTCTCAGGTGCTCCGGAGCTGCAGAGCCGCTCGGCCCTGGAGAAGGCGCCTTCACGTTGTCTGGGAGAGACTGCTGAAAATGGCATGGGGCGACTCACTTCAGAAATCTCCTCCAGATGTTCCCCTGGAAAGTTAGGATCAGTTGTTCTCATTTCTGGCAGCACCTGAGGCTCACCTGGGGAATTTTTGAAAGGGGATGTGTGGATTACACCCCAGATCAATTCAGCCACCATCTCTGGGGCTGGGGCCTGGTTATCAGCATCTGTAAAAGCTCTCCAGACTGATTTTTTGTGCAGCCAGCTTGTAAACTCTGGCTCTCCCTTCCAGGTGCATCTTTTCAGCATGTGCCATGCGTGATGCTCCCTCCCCCCAAAACTGTGCCAGATTCCAAGATGCTGCCGTGGTTGGGCACTGGCCTTAATTTTTCTTTTTTTACTTTCTCTTTGAGACGTTAAACAAACTCTGTGATCTCCATCACCCTCAATGACTGATTAAGTGGGGTTAGTGTTATTTGTCCTTCTAGCCTTACCAGCCTGTTATCGGGAGAAATGAGGGAATCAATAAGAAACTGCTTTGTAAACTGTCAACATTACGTGAACGCTGTTGTTACAAGTGTGCTCCCAGGTGCTGGGGTACAGCTTTGATCCACTGGCGAGGATTTCTCAGGAACATTCCAGTGCCATGGGTCAGTGGTGAGTGGGCACACTGACTTAGTGGGGGCTGGTATCCTCTTACCAGCAGGCATGTTTTGCAGGGTAGCAGCCTGGCGCTGTCTGACCCCATCCCCTACCCTAACTTGTGTAAGAGGAAGCACACAGTAAATAAATGAACGGAGAAACTTAGACTTCAGGGAGAGGGGAATGCCATCTGGAAGGTGAGGGAAGGAGATGCATGGAAATAGACAAGGCAGAGGTATTTGCTGCTCTTCCTAAAAGTCCAGAGAGTAATCAGCAAGGGGGCTTAGCTGGGGTCTAAGAGCTATGTGACAGCAAAAAGGGGCTGGATAAAAAAGGCGTGAGGTGATAGAGGGCACACAGGCCCAGCTCTGAGCCCAGTGTGGTGCACAGCAGTGCAGCATGGGCTTTGGCAGATAAGGCTGGCTCCCAAGGAGACAGTCAACGATATTGGGCAGTTTGTCATTACTCAGTGTTACTTATCTGAGGCCCAGGCTGCAGTGAGGTGGTAGGAAGGATGGACAGAGCACCGGCTGGGCATCAGAACTGGGTTTGAGTCCCAGCTCCAAATTCTACCACAACCTGACACTGGGCAAGATGGCCCACCAGCTGTGTCTCAAGCCTCTCGTCTGTAAAGAAGAGTCTTGGTCTGGATCTATATGGACTCTGACTACTGTCCGAGTTTGCCCTGTGGAGGTGCTGAGGCCTGGGAGTCTGGGGTGAGTAGTCATGGTCAGGGAAGGCTTTGCGGGTGGGTGAGCTGGGCTGATGCAAGACAGACACACTTGGTCAGGTGGAGGTCAGTGGAGAAGGGAGGGCAAGCAGGAAAATACGAGCAGGGGCTCAAATGGAATGGACATGGGGGAAGCTGACGATAGCGGGGAAATGGCCTTGCTGTGACCAGTGGTAAAGGAAGAGAGAGGTGGGGAAGAGTGGAGTCAGATTACAGAAGGCCTCAGACACCAGGCAGAGATGATTAATTTGGCTCCACCAGGAAGGAGGGGGCCATCAAGGGACCTGGGGCTGAGTGGTGATGTGATTAGGCCGCCTTCGAGCAGGACAATAATGTGGCCTGGCCCCCAGAGTGTCTTAGGTGGCGGGAAGCCAGGAGCCAGGAATCAGGAAGCGTGGCTAGAAGACTCTTGTAATATTTCTGGCCTAGGGTGACAAGGACTAGGGGTTGGAAGGAGGCAGTGGCTCAGGCCTGGAGATATTTCTCAGGAAATACTGACAGTCCTGGGGCCTCACTGCATTCAAGGGGTGGGGAGGAGTGTCACCTGGAGTAGTTTTTCTCGCAAAGGCAGTGGAAGAGAAAGCTTTGGCAGTCCCCCTGCCTGCAAACAGAACATGTCAAGGTAGCCTGGCCATTGGGAGGGTGCACTTCATTCTGGCTCAGCTCAGGGACCTTAGCTGTCACGGGGGGCACTGTGGTGATGCTAGCAGGGGCTGGGTTAAGGGGTATGTATGCTCTGGATTACTGACTGGGCTGGGCTCATTCCATCTTTAAAAGAAATTTAAAAAAAAATTATTGATCTGGGAGAGAGAAGAAGTGGAGCAGGGAGAGAGAAACGTTGGTCTGTTGTTCCACTTATTTATGCATTCATTGGTTACTTCTTGTATGTGCCCTGATGCAATCTGCAACCTTGGCATATGGGGACGATGCTCTAACCAACTGAGCTACCTGGCCAGGGCTGGGCTCATTCCATCTTGAGTGCCAGGCCCGATGGTTAGGTCTGGGAGCGGAGTGTCTACGTAAGAACATCCAAACCTGCAGAAAATGTTTATGAGTTTATTTGAGCCAAACTGATGCCATATGCTGGGAGCAAGGTCTAAAATACTCTCCAAGAAAGCAGTTCTGAGCTTCCTTTATGCATTTGAAATTAAGGAGGGGATTGGAGAAAGCAAGGCAGGGTTGGTTTAGAGAATAGTAAGATTAGGTGCTCTCTTGAGGGTTAATACCGCCTTGCAGGGTTATTACTTCTGGTATTTCAAAAGTGTGTTAACCTAGATGCACAAGAACAATGGACAGGGCCGGCTTAAACCTTTCACTAAAGAAGATACAGGCCTGGGGCATGACTACATGCCATGAGCAGCCCTATTAGAAATTTATGATCAAATCACCCTGTGATTTCCATAGGACACCCCCCCCCCTTTTTTTTCCATCCACAGGAGAATTAGCAAAGCACAGTTCTTGATCCTCAAGGAGATTCCTGCCTTGTGAGTCTGGCAGAGTCACATTTGCAGGACTCAAATGGCCCTCGAGAACAACCACGTTGTTCTCATTCACCCAGCCTTGCTTTCTGGTCATGTAGGTAGTGTAAGTATTTGGTGGATGCTGGAAAACTTCTCTGTTCCTGGCGTATAATGATACTATCGAGGGGTAAATCCAGGTTTTGTGGAGCTTAAAGCTTAAATAATTTTAGGGAGCCGCTTTGGAAAACAACTTGAAACTACAAATATAACATTGCCAGGTCCTCTCAGGGGGCCTAGAATGAGGGGAGATGCAAATGAGAAGCCCTGAAATTTAAACCTCATCAGCTCCCCAGTCTATCATATGATAATACCTACCACTTATTAACTACATATGTGAATATTTAACTTGTAGTATTCCACAACAACCGAGGTGGGGTGGCAAGCATTAGCATCCCTGTCTTATGCATGAGGATGCAGGCTCAGAGAGATGACTCAGGGTATCCCAGTCATAAAGCAGGGGGGTGGGGCTATACTCTGGACTAAGGGATCTGGCCTCAGGGGTCTCGTCCTAAGTACTCTTTAGTCCGTGATGGCAGAGGTCAAGCCCCTGAGGTTCCTGAGAAGGGCTATCCTGGACCTGAGCCATCCACCCTGGTTCCCACTTTATCTTTCCTAGGCTTGGCCAGGGGCCTCCAGGATTGGACGCTGGGGTAGAGGTAGGGGGTGCCATCTAGCCACCTCTAGCCATCTCAGAGCACCACATGGTGCAGCCTTGGCCCCAGGATTGTTGGCTGATACAGGCAGAGAGCCACACACAACTGGGAGGACTGCAAACCCCAAGGGTGAGCATCACCGTGAAAACAGAGCCAAGGTCTAATCCCGGATCTACAATTTCCTGCTTGTGTAAAGTCCCACAAGATGCATGGTCTCCTGAGCCTCAAATTTCTAATCTGTTGAATCAGGGTGGTAACCACGTCGTATTTTGAGCTTATTACATGCCCTCTTCTAAGGCAGCATCGATCTTGGTGGTGTCCTGAACACAGAAACAATCTAAGAATCTGAAGATTGCTATCAGCCCCAGTAACAGCATAAACGTCTGATTCAGCGTCTCCCCTCCCCCATGAGACTAGCTAACTTCCTCTGAGGAAGTCAAAAAGATGGCACCTAGGAAGGGCGCCTAAACTGTCCCCCAGACTCCAGCGAGCCTGGGTGCCCAAGAGGAAGTGGAGGCTTGGAGGATGGGGACAGGCGGGGACCTGCGGCCCAAGTCCCGCCCAGCAGGCCTGTAACCTCGGGGATGCAACCGGTGTCTCTGGAGGGGGCATGTGGCAAGTAGTTCTCATTTTAGTAGTACAAACCAACCAGCTGGAGCTGAGGCTGTGCTGGCTGGAGGAGCTTAAGGACCGGCGGGCGGGGTGGGACTGCGTTACACTCTGCGCTTGGGGACTCAGGTGGGGCTCCACCAGGGCTGGCTGGCGCGGGACTGAGCACCAGGACCGCAAAGCCTTGGGCTCCCGCTTCCGCCGGCCCAGGCCCTGCTCGCTTTCCACACCTACTTCTGCCAGCCCTTTCCTGGCGTCTCCCCAAACACAGAGCTCCTGGGGCGAGCCCTATTTTAGATCAACGGGACCGCCCCACTGGGCTGCCTCATCTCGCAGCAAGCCCCCTCCAGCTGCTCGCCCGCGCAGAGCCGGGCGGTGCCTTCCCCACGCCCTGCGCTTCTCCACGGCACCCTGCCCAGCCACACTGCCGCCACGCGTGACAGTACGAGCCCGAGAGTGTCTCCCGCCCTCCCGCCGGCTCTCTACGTGGGAGACGTGCTAGGTGATGCCGCGCCGGGGAGGGGGGATCTCGCAGCGTCACCCGTCCCCTTTCCGGCGCCGGAGGGAGTGGCCGCTGAGCCCCTACCCGCCCGCCTCCGCCTAGGCCCCGGCGCCACCGCCTGGCGCTGCAGAGGCCTGCCGCAGCCAATAGGCACCGAGGAGGTGGGACTGCTGGCGGCTGTCAACCTCCCGGAGACGGGAGCGCGGAGTGGGAGCGCGCGAGCCGCCGCCGCGCCCTGGGCCTTGGGGGAGGAGCCGCGGGAGTTGGAGGAGGAGTCGCCGAAAAGCAGCCGAAGGACCACTGCTCGCCTGGGCTGCGGAGGACAGACGCTGGCCCCAAGCTTGCCTCCCCGAGCCGCAGACCGCCAGCATGATTGCCGCGCAGCTCCTGGCCTATTACTTCACTGAGCTGAAGGATGACCAAGTCAAAAAGGTGAGCCCCGCCCGCGCGGCCGCCCAGAGCGCCGGCCGCGGCGCTGCGTTCCGGCATCCGCTCCCCGCCGCAGCCTCCATCCCCCCCCCACGCCCGGCCGTCCCCAGGCCCGCACTGGGTGGACTGTAGGCGGTGGGGAAAGGCTTCGCCCTTTGATTTTCCTAGGGATTGTCTCCGATCGTGTGTGTGTTCGGGGGCGGGGGGAGACCCCTGAGACTGGGCTGCTTTCTGCAGTGTCCTTGAAACGGATTGTGGATGTCAGATAGGGCCACGGGCCGTGAGGGGAGGTAGCCTGTTTCGAAGGGTCTGAGCCCCGTGGTTGGAGGAGTGATCACAGAGATGCTGGGGAGGTGAGCGCGCAGCAGGCCTGGTGCTGGCTCGAGGCCAGGCATCTCCTATTTTGGGTTCCGGCGCAGGGCATCGGGTGCTCAGGAGAAGCTGTCACGCCTGCCCTCCCCGCTGTTGCTGCTGCTCCTTAATCTGAGGACGGAGTGGCCAGCCTGGCTTCCCGGAACGCGGAGGGGCTCGGAAGCCACCGGAAACTTTGCTCATAGGCCTCAGGACTGGAGAGGCATGTCTGAATGGAATTTTTTACTCCTCTACGTGACCGCCCTCTTAAAGCTGTAATTTCCAGTCCAGGGAGCTCAAAGAAGAGACCGGGCTTTTGAGCTGGATGGAGGCTTTAACATGTATGCTGTGACATGTGTGCACTTGCACGTGGTTGCATCTTCCAGGCGTTGCTACCTTTGACATCTAACATAAAATACTGTCTGCTGGCAGGTCTTAAAGATGTATATCCCTCCCGTATGCCAGCTTTGCCAGCAAGAAACAGGCTTTTTAAAGAAACAGCCTGGGCTATAGGGAAAGGTCCATTTTATCAGTGTCAGGCCTAGCACAGCCTCCCGACCCACTCATACCCTGAATGAGTGACATTGTTGCTGGGGAAAGCTGGGATAAACGGGCAAAGTTAGCCTCACTTTAGAGTTCAAGCCCGGGAGTGCTACCTACAGGTGAGAGGCAGGAGCAACAGGCCTGGATTTTCTGCTCTGCAAGCCACAGAATGTTCAGTGTCTTCCTATCCACCTAAGATAACCTCTTCCTCTGGCACAATAGGAAACAGGCCTGATGGGGGTGACCTCATCAAGGTCACACAGTGAGTTAGAGGCAGAGCCAGGGTGTGACCCAGGTCTCCGCCTCTTCACTGGGAACTTGACCAGCTTCTCTTGGAAATCAGCTGAAGGGGAGGTGCTGAGACAAAGGCCCTGGGGATGCTGCTTGGACCCTGGATCTAGTGCTGAATGGGGAACAGAGTGGAGTAGTAAGGAGACAGGCCTGGGAACCTGCCGTGGTCCCTCCTGGCTGTAAGTGACACTGAGCTCGGGGAGCTGTGCATGCCAACATGTGCATTTCATGAGTTGTATATTAGTGATTTTTTCCGTATTTCACAGTGAGAGTTTAAGGCCTGGAGGATTTCACTGCTCTCTCCCTGCATGTGGTGCCCTCTGTAGCTCAACACAGCAGATCCCTGGGGTAGGAACTCAGATGACCTTGTAAGCCAACGGCATGCACACCCACCACACCACCTGTGTGGCCTCCAGGGCTGAGCTGGATTGAGGTTTGGACTGCATTCAGTGAGACCTGTTTTGTCAAGGACACATTGTCTAGTGTGGCCCCAGAACCCTCCACTCCCCATGATGGCCTGACTCACAGTCTGTCCCCCAGGCTCCTATATACACCCTGAGTATGTGACTTCTGAATCAATTGATCTTCAAGCCCCTCCTCCTCTGAGACTGGGGTTCTGACATTCCCTCGAGCTCCTCTGGCCTCAGAACCTTTCTAGAGGAGGGTCTTGAGACCAAAGTTCAACCAGATATTATTGGTCAAGGAGATTCTTAAAAACATGGCCTTCTTGCACCGATGACGTCTTAGGCTGCTTTCTATGATGGGAGTATGGATTCCTGCCAGGGGATCAATCACTTTGGCTTGCATTATGGGCCATGTGGCACTGCCTTACCTGGGTGTGGTCCCTGAGAAGCTGCTTGGGCCTCCTGAACACATGGCGTGCGCTTGTTCCGAGGACCTAGTCAGCTTTCCCCACTCCCACCTGTGTAGATGTTGGGGGAACTGCATCTGCTTTCTTGGGGCACACGACTTATTAGAGACCAGCCCTACCCACCACAGACTGTGGGGGAAAGCTGGGTGGGGGTGCATGACTCCAAGCCCTGCTCTTCTAGTGGGAGCTGGGTCCTACCTACTACCTGACAGGGACCTAGTAAGATAGTCCCCCCACAAATCTGCCACTGTGGGCAATCATGATGATTTAGCCCTTCAACCCTAGGTAGGCTCCGGGGCTCCAGAGACAGCTCTGGCATCCCCTACTAACCCTTACCCATCTTCTGACCCTCTGGCCTAGGGGTAGGAGGGGGGAAGATGGAGATGATGCCAGGAGATTGCTCAGGACACAAAAGTGATCACAAAAAGGGTATTATTTCTCTACTCATTGCCTATGAGACGTGTCAGTAATTCAACTTCATAAATCTGTCCTGGTTTGAAACAGGCCAAATGTCTGGCTTCCTGGCATGGAGCCCCGTTTTATAGATTGTCTGCAAATATTGATTAATGGAGTCCCGTGCAAAGGGTGTCCTGGTGGCAGACTGAACTAAGCCCAAGACATATTTTCCTTTCCCTTTTCTAGTGCTTTCAGGAGGAAAAGGAGGCACATGTGTGCTTGTAAAAGATTCCATTCATCAGAATCCCAGACGTTCTCCTAATTCTGCAGCCAGAGACTGGGTCCTTTGACCTGCAAGTAACTTTGAACGTGCCTCTCATCTCACCAGTTTCTTCCACTTGGTTTAGCCATCAGGAGCCTGCGGGAGGGTGAAGTATTGCATAGTCCTCTGTTTGTTTAGGAAAGGAAGGTGAATCCATCAAGGTCAGCAACTTGGCCTCTAAAGAAAGACGAGACTTTCTTTTCTCCAGGGTTGTCAGAATTGTGAGCAAATGCCAGTGGATTTTCCCTGGGTGGGATTCCCCTGGCCATAAGCAGTCCCCTTTGCAGGTGTCCCCAAAGGCCAGAACCCAGGAGTCTTCTGAGTGCTTGGCCAAGGAAGGTGGAGGACTGTATGCTTAGCAGTTAAAGGACTACCCAAGGTCTGTTTTCTCAAAGGCCCATGTCCCAGCTGCAAAAACAAGCATTAGAAAAATGCCCCTGACTGCTCAGGGGTCAGAGAGATGAGTGTTAGAAAATCATGAAAAAAGTCTCATGCCCCTTTTGATAGGTTGCCTTTTGCATGCCCTCAACCAGACGCATGTGCCCTGATGGGAAATTGAACCCATGACCTTTTGGTCTGCTGACCAGCGCTCAATCCACTGAGCCACACCAGCCAGGGCTTTGTGCACCTTTGGATATGGTGTTATACAAATATTCAGGAAGAATCCCTCACTTCTTTGTGAACATTCATTTTATAATAATCCCTGTCCTCTATAACTTGGATGTTCCTGGGAGTT
This sequence comes from Macrotus californicus, assembly GCA_007922815.1. Classification (NCBI taxonomy): domain Eukaryota; kingdom Metazoa; phylum Chordata; class Mammalia; order Chiroptera; family Phyllostomidae; genus Macrotus; species Macrotus californicus. The sequence continues at coordinate 45,467 of VMDR010002137.1, forward strand.
CTCCCCCAAGAAAAGCCCTAACACTTCATTTGGTTTGATAATTTGGGACTGTCGTGAGGGAATAAACCGAGAAAGTGGGTAGGTCTGAGGGGCTGTCACATCTGGCCATGCTGCGCTGTCTGCCCACGTTCCTGCTGTTTGCTGGAGAAGGCATGGGCAGCTTTCTCCTGAAAAGATGGATTTGGAACAACTAGTACCATCTCCATGTGTGTCTGCAGTCAGGGATTCCTGCCTGATAGAATTAGCCGCTGGAGTCAGCTCTGAGGATGCCCATGGAGGCCCCAGGGGAGGTACTGGATGAAGAGGCAGCCATACACCTCCGGGTCCAGAAAGCCGTCGGCGCTGCCCTGCTGGCACCTGCTTGTTGATTTGAAGACCTTTACAATTAAATCCGATCGTGGGAATTCAATGGTTTCTGCAGAAAATGTTTAAGTCCTTTATTATGCACAGAGTGCAGTGCTAGGTGGAGGGGCAGGGGACGGCTATGAACCTGGTAGAAATGGTCGCTGTTCTCATGGAATATCAATTATTTGCTGTCTTATGAAGATAAATGCAGAGCATAGAATGCCGGGAGGGCAGATAGGGGCCAGTGGTGAGATCTTGGGTGGGAAATAGCTAGCTTAGAAATTGCTTAAAGCCAGGCTGTAGATATATAGGAGAAAATACTTAGAAACTTTGTAAGGGAGAGTCAAATGGATAGTTACCAAAATGTGGTTTTTCTTTCTCTCTTTTAAATGGTTTGAGCATCCAGAAACACTTCATGGGTGTCTTATCAGAGCACGCATGTGCATGCATGTGCATGTGTGTGTGTCTGAACGTCCGTGTGTCAGGATCTGAAGCATCAGCCGCGTGCGCCCCAGGGGCTTCTCCCCATCACTGCAGACAGAAGGCAGAGATTCTATTCCCCCTTTAGAAACAGGGACTGGAGTTCCAGAGCAGATAAGTGACTTTCTCAAGGTCTTAAGAAAATCTGGAATGGCATCCGGAGGGCTATGCTCGCTCCCTGTTTCCTTCCTCTAGAAACACCTTTGTTGCTTTTAATGATTTACTTTGGAAGATATATTAATATGTATGCACATGGTTAATTTTTTTATTATGGAATAGTTGAGGTGCATAAAAAACATTGAGGTTAACATAACAAACACCTGTGTACCCGCTCCTCATTTGAGAAATAAGGACACCATGATTACATCACAGGCACAGCTGAAGCCCCTCTGTGCCCGTCTTCAGTCCCATTCTTCCTGTCCAGAGGTGACCTCTGCCCTGGATTTGGTGTCTGTGCATGCGTGTCTATTTCCACGCATGGTTTCATACTTTATTACACGCCATGAATCTATAAGCAGTAGGTAGCGGTACTTTATATGACTTTCACCTTTTGTAAACGGTGCTATGCTGTATGTACCCTCTGCACTTGCTTTTGTTGGTTCAACAGTGTATATTTGGGATTTTAATTAATTTACTGATTGACTTTTAGAGAGAGAGGATGGTGGGGAGGGAGAGAGAGAGAGAGAGCGGTTTGTTGTTCTACCTGTTTACGCCCTCGCTGGTCCATTCTTTTTGTGTGTGTGTGGTGTCTGTCAGTCTCCCTCTCCGTCCCTTCCCCCTCTCTCTACAGTAAATAAAATCTTAAAAAAACAATGTGGAGCTCAGGGTGGTGAGGCTCAGTTGGTTGGAGCATCATCCTGTAACCAAAGGCTTTTGGGTTCAGTTTCTGGTCCAGGGCACTTACTAGGTTGCGGGTTTGGTCCCTGACCTGAGTGCATGCAGTCCCTGGTCCTGGCACGTATGGAAGGCAACCAATGGATGCTTCTCTCTAACATCAATGTTTCTCTCACTTCCTTCCACTCTCTCACAAAAAAAAAAAAACAACCACTCCAAAAAAGCAGTGAAAAAATTGAAAAAAGAATTATGGATGCTTGACTTCACATTCCCTGTCTCTTGCTTACAGTTAGGGAAACTGACACCCAGGAGAAAAGATTACTTGCCCAAGATCAAAGAAAAATAGAAGCAGAGCCCAGGACCACCAAGTCCCAGCTTTAGAAGGTAGTCTTGGAGAGGGTGAATTCAGAAAGGAACAGTGGCTCTTTGGAGTATGAGGTGTTAAAGAACAGAATTCAGCTGAGTAAATCTGAAGATCTAACTGGCTTTATTAAGTGATTAATGAGTCAGGCAGCATCCCCCCTAGCAACTAGAAGGACACTCTGATTCTTGTGTATGCCCTGACCAGGGATCAAACCTGCAACCTTGGCAAATTGGGATGAAGCTCCAACCAACGGAGCTACCTGGCCGGGGCAGGATTTTAATTTTTCAAGTTACGGTTTCTTGCACATCTTCAGTACACACTCACGTTTCTCTAGGCTCTAGGCTGTTTGTCTCGGGTTGAAACTGCTAGGTAGAGGAGTGTGTGCATCTTCCCACTTTGAGGGTTTTGCCAGGTCGCCATCCTCTGTGGTCACATTCCCGTCAGAACTTTGCACAGGTTCCTATTATTCCACACCAACCCTTGGGACAGTCACACCTTTAAAGATGTTTGATAATTTTTAAAGACTCTGCTTCTTCTCAGTTATTTCCATTCACATTTCAACCTTCAAGCTTAGTTTAAAATTAGCCATTTCTTAACTCACCCTATCAAGCGGAGCCCTGGTCGCAAAGTATTGCTGAATGAAGCTGACAGGTCCCACTGCGAGCAGCGGCAGCCCCATTGACAGCTGCTGCTACTGCTGCTGACATGTTCACGCTGTACCAAGCAGGCGGAGTGGATGCAGGGAAGGGCTTAGGAGGACTCTCTGTGTCCCTCGTGACCTGGCATGAATCTGTTAAATTTTTCTGGGAATTAAAACACACACGTGTGCTTTTGCCCACATGCCCTCTTTCTTCCTGGGTGGATCCGGCCCCGGGCTGGACTGGCTGGTTTATCAGCCCCTTCTGTGTGCCCAGCTCTGTTAGAGAAAACTCAGGCTGGCAGCCTCCCAGACTGTCCTCCATAAAAGGAGAGGGTGGCCCGGCCGTGCCCCCGCGGCAGAGGAAGCTGAAATGTGAAGTCTGTAGCTCACCCTTTGCAAACAGAAGCCCAGGGAGAGGTCCATTTCTGCACGAGGCAGAAAATGTTGGATCGTGGTCGTCTGGTTCCAAGCTTGATTTACAGGCTTGCAGACGCTGGGACCTGGAGGGCACCTCGGATGAAAGGCTGCACTGAGTGCCCGCTAGAGGCCTGTTTTCTTTCCTATGATGGGTCTTATTGAATCACTAGTAGTGATAACAGTAACCGAAGCCAACATGTGATACTTGCCACGTTTACTGCGAGGTTTATGCTGAAGGCATCACATCCCCACAGCGCCCCGTGAGGTGGGCGCTATTGTGATGTCTGCTTTTGGATGAGGACTCACAGGAACACAGAAAAACAGCCAGCGTTCACACCCAAGTCCGACGGCAGAATCCCTGCTTTTATTTTTTAATCGAGGTATAATTCATACGCCATAAAAGTGGCCATTGTAGAGTGTACAATTCAGTGGGTTTTAGTACATTCACAGGATGGTGCCACCATCATCACCATCTGATTCCAGAACTTTTTCATCACCCAGAAGAAACCCATGCCCGTTAAGCAGTCAGTCCCCGTTCCTCCCTCCACCCAGCCCCTGGCGTCTCCTAGTCTACCTTAACTCCTCCACCTTTTAGAAATGGATTTGCCTCTTCTGGACATTTCATGTAAATGGAATCATACAACACGTGGCCTTTGTATCTGGCTCCTTTCACTCAGTATGTTTTCAGGGTTCTTCCGTGCTGTCGCACGTACCAGTCTTTTTTATTGCCGAGTAATGCTCAGTGTATCCACGTGCCACACTCAGCTTGTGCGTTTGTCAGCCGATGGGCGTTTGTGTGGTTTCTGCTTTGGGGCTGGAACAGCCAGTGTAATGCTGCTGCGAACACCGGCGACCATGGTTTTTTTGTGTGGAGACACGTTGCGTTTTCTTGGTTGTACGCGTAGAAGTGGAATTGCTGGGGGGGCCCTACTTTATCCGCCTTGCAGAGGCCACGTCTCCATTTAGAGATGAGGAAACCGAGGCCCTGCGTGGTGATGTGACTTGTCGACGTGACTGAACAGCTCATAAGTGGTAGCGACAGGAACGCCACCAGGTCCCCTGACTCAGAAACCCATTCTCTCATTTTTGTTGTTTAGGAGAACAGGTCTAAGAAGAGACAGAGCTGGTGGGAGGGGCAGAGCTGGTGACGACCCTCTAGGGGCCCTGACTCCCATCTTTCCTTCCTCCCCAGCCTCTCCACTGGCTTGTGGCTGTCAGTTTCCACCCCTTCCACCCCTCCATCACTTAGCTGCCGGGTGTTGACCAGCTCCTGGGTGTTGACCAGCTCCCTCTGCTTGGGAGGGAAGTTGGCCCAATAAAGTCATTTACAGTTAAATGCTAGGATTTTTCCTGGTTTTCACATTTCTCCCTGTACCCTTTCCATTTGTTCACCTCCCCCATCCTTGTTTGCATTTAAAAGAGGACCCCCAGTAGGATTGCCTCCCACTATTTTCTGTCATGCCCACTCCTCCCATTCTCTTTCGGCCTTTGCCTAGATAGGAAGTAAGCAGCTGATTTCCTTGTTTGATTGACACGTGGGGTTTGCTCTCAGCCTTTATTCTATCTGATTCATTTCTCTGATGTTCCCTGGTGCCTCCCAGGACCCCCTCCGTGGGTGTGGTGATGGAGTAGGAGAACCAGGCCATCGCTGCAATGAAGACACTGCCTCACCTTTGCAGAGTTCCATTCCATTTACAAAATATTTTCACATGCTTTATTTCATCGAGTCCTTACAATAGGCTTGGATGTGGGGATTTCCTCCTGCATCTGATATGTGGGGAAGGCGAGCTTCAGGAAGTGGAACTGACATGATCTTGAGGGCCAGAAAGCCCTAGGGCTGGGATGGGGGCACAGGTCGCTCTGACACTAGTGGGTAGCTCTCACCAGCCTGCAGAACCAGGACTGCTGGGCAGGGCTTCAGACTTGCAAAGCAGTGCATCATAGTGGTCCCCAGTAGAAACCATCACCCAAGGCTCCCGTGATGATAAGGTGACCGGAGTGATAGCAAGCTGTGCTGTCCAGAACTGTAGCCGCCAGCCATGGGTGGCTGTGGAGCATCTGAAATGTTGCCAGTCTGGTTTGAGATGTGCTGTTAAATATAAACACACATAGGACTTTGAAGACTTTGTATGACAAAAAGATACATCAAATAGCTCATCAATAAATTTTAAAATATTGATTACACATAGGGATAATATTTTGGATATATTGGGTTAAATAATCAAATGCTATTAAAATTAATTTCACCCGTTTTTTTAAATGTGTCTACTAGAACATGTAAAATTGCACATGTGGCTTGCATTTATCCTGTTGGACAGTGCTCTACCAGACAGTGAATTGTATGGCTCAGAAGTTTGGACAGAAGCACTCTGCGTTTAAAGCAGTGGGTTCCTGGGGTCCTTGGGCCTCAGTTTCCTCTTCCTTAAGATGAGGATGCTGGAATCCATGACCTCTAAAGCAGGGGTGTCAAACTCATTTTCACCAGGGGCCACATCAGCCTCATGGTTGCCTTCAAAGGGCCGAATGTAGAGCTCCTTGCCCCTAGTTAAAAAGTAGTTACATTTATACAGTCCTAAAGTTACATTCAGCCCTTTGAAGGCAACCACGAGGCTGATGTGGCCCCAGTGAAAATAAATTTGACCCCCCTGCTCTAAAAGATCCCACCTAGCTTGAGCAGTGTTGTTCGCTTCAAGCTCTCTGTGCCTCAGTTTACTTACTTGTCAGATGGCGTAAATGAGTCCTGCCTTACTATCTGCCCATTTATCAAATTAGAGAATGGATGGAGAAACCCTTGGGGAGCGGACAGAACTGTACAAAGGCCAGCGGCACCATGGTGGCTCACCCAGAGCACACACGTAGGCCCTGGCGAGGCACGGCGGGAGTGCAGCTTTCCCTGACAGCAGCCTAGGCGGCCAGGGCCTCGAGCGGGGGCAGCGATCCTGGGTCCAGCTTTGCCTTGACCACCATGAGCTTATGGAAAGCCCATGTTCTGAGGAATCAGTGCCATGGAGCTCCTGAGCCATAGGTGAGGGCGAGAGGGTAGTTTTTATTACTTTTACTAATGGGAAACAGAGATGGAAGTGGCTTGCTCAGGGCTGGAGAGGGGGGCTATAGCTGGAGGAGGCCTGGGGTCTTTTGATTCCTAGCCAGGCCTGCTCCCACCCTGAAGTAGGTTTGCAGCTCACGGGTCTGGTTGTCTCACAGTGAAAGCAAAACCGTCCACACTTCGGTCCTCCCTTCCCGCTTGGTACCTGGGGCGCTGGGGACTGTGAGTCTGGAGGCCGGCCCTCTGCCCCAGCCATCAAGGCCCAGGGTGAAGCCTGCTGTTCCTGCCCTGCCGCATTCCAGAGCTGTTCGTTCCCCTTGAGGGACTGGGTGCCTCCTTTGTTTTTAGTTAGTTCAGTGTGACAGCTTTGGTGTTGTCCTGGGCAGCAGCTTGGTCTCTCTCACCAGCCAGGAAACACCTGTTAGTGGATGCCAAGTTGACGACGAGGACCTTAGGCATGACCTCAAGGCCTCCCATGGTCCTCCTGGCAAGAGCAGTCGGGATAAGGGAAGGAGCACCGAGTTCGGAGTCTTAAGCTAGAGCAGCCCTGGTTGCTGGGTGCTCTGGGACTTTCGCTTGACTCTGTGGCCACAGGTTCCTCCCGTGATACGGGGCCAATAATGCCCAGCCTGCACGTGTGCAGAATGGATCAGGGCGGGTTGGCGTGCCCGGCCCGGCCTGATAAGCTAACTGTTATATCTTGGTTCCTGGAACCTCAGTTTCTGCATCAAGGGTGGGAATCCCATTGTTCCCCTTGGTTTTTTCGGAGTGAAAAGTGCTGTACAAGCAATTCCTGGTGCTTAGCAGTGAAACAGAACTAACAGTTCAGAAGCATAAATAAAATAAGGGAGAAGTTGCTGAGAGCTGTGTCTGGACCTTGAAAAAGAGCCTGGGGGTCAGGAGCCGCCCCTCACACTGTGTGAACTTGCTGGAGGGACCCTTTTGCTTTGGTGATGTTCACACCCACCTTTCACTGGGGAGCCTCTAAAGTGGAATTTGTTGTCACACATTTCCTCGGGTGACATTCACACCTCCAGCGGTCTCTAGGAGGCTCTAGCGGACTGAGTCCTCAGAGGGCTCTGTGTCTCTCGGGGCCTCCGCCTTGAAATACAGATGTTGTGGGAGGGAGGGGGGTTAGAGACAGCCTGGAACACCCTGTCCCTCAGAGAGAGGCCGTTGGCCCCACATAGGTCACCGTGGGGCTGGTGCTGGAGAAGGGCTGGGCCATTCAGGGAAGAGGAGCCTCTGGCCTTATCTGAGCCAGCAAACCTTTCTGAACTCCCGGGCTAGGCGTCACCAGGGGCCTTCCCGCCCAGCAGAACAGCCACCCAGTTCAGCCGAGAAGCCACGCTGAGGGCTTTGGGGGGACACAGAGGGCCTTGAAGGTATGGCCCCTGTACCTCTGGCACTTGGGGTCTAGCTGCAGGCACAGACCATGCATGTGTCACTTCAGTCCCTGGGAAAGACTCTTACTCGGCGACACGTCCACCAGGGCAAATTAATTCCTGTGTAGTGACACCAACGGCCGAGGGGATGCCGAGGAGGGGAGCAGCCGCTGTTGGGCGGGGCGCATCATGGCATGCCCTTTGGAGGAGGTGAGTGTGGAGATGGGCTTTGGGAGACAGAAGGAGCAGGGCATGGAGAGGCTGTGGACAGGCCAAGCAAGCGGAGTGCACACTGGACCTATGAGGAAGGGCCTTCCAGGGTGAAGAACCACTGTCAGGCCCGGGCTGCCTGAGGGAGGGCAGCAGTGGGCTGGCTCCAGCAGAGAACCACAGGGCCCAGTGTCTCTGTTTGTGGCCAGCTCCCTCCCTGTGACCACCTGGCTAAGAGCTGGACGGAAACTTAGGTTCCTTTGGCCTCTACCCACAGCCCAAGTAGCCACAGGCAGGCAGGAAGAGGGACTGGAAGCCTGCCGAGGGGCGGGTGGGGGGTTGAGTGACATACACCACAGCAGAGGGTCTTGTTGGGCCAGGATGTTCGGACTCGCTGCGGCTTCTGTACTTCCCTGGATCGTGTGAGAGGGGAAATGAACAGATCCGGCAGCTTGTAGCTGGTGTGAGGTGAACAAGGCTTCCTAAAACTCAAGTTGCAGTGGCGTGCTTTTTGCAAGGCAGGAAAGCCGTGCTGCTTCTGGAATGGACAGAGCTGTGGCGTTAATGCCACCAGTGTTCCCGTACCTCTGCTCCAGGAAGCGCCTGGCCTGGGTTTTCCCTGGGCTGAGCAAGAAAGGCACAGAGGAAGGAGCGCAGGACCAAGTATCGGGGAACCTGTGTCCACTCCGGTTCTCTTGCTGACCAGTGAGTTGTCTTGGCCAGCTGGAGAAGCTCTCTGGTCCCTGACTTTTCCTTGGGGTGTTGCCAGTGATGGCACCTGCCCTGCTTCTCTGGACGGGATGGTTGGAGGACCACCATGTGAAAGTGCTGTGCCGAGCAGGGAGCCCTTTATTGAGCAAAGCCACAAACACACCCACGTTGTGGGTGGAACGACTGCGGGTCCTACAGGGCGACAAAGCCAGAGTCAGACGCGGGTGGGTGCGCCGCCTCGCCTGTGCCCGTCACGGAGGCAGGCAGGGCCCTGAGGACATCGAAGTATGCCTGTTAGAAGCAGTTCCCGGAGGAAGTAGGAAGGTAAGGTTTAGGTTTCAAAGGAGAAAGAGTTGGTGGTATGATTCCGTTTCTGAAAAATGAAATAAGCCCAGCTCTGTGTGTACAAGTGTTTGTCTACGTAGGAAACCGACTGAGGACGTGAAGCGATGAGCAGGGCCCTCCCTGGGAAGACGGGGGGAGAACTCACTCTTTTTACTTTTATGCATCCATGTGTTGTCTGGATATCCTTTAAACATAGATGTGTATTATTGTTCTTACTCTAATGTAACCTCAGTTGTTTTTAAAAATTAATAAAACATCGCAAATGTGTCAGGAATTTTGCCAGAATCTTTCATTTGCTATGGTTTCAGGCACAGTGCTGCCTACCTTTAGTTTTCTCTCTACAAAATGGGTCAATAGTGTTTGGAAACCAACGTGTGCGTGTTTAGGTAGAAGGAGTTAGGGACCTGTGTGCCTGCCTGTGAGACGGGCGAGGGAGGGAGGGAGACAGCCTCCCATTTGATCATTTGGATGGCAGGGTGGGAAATGATATTTGGTGCCTGCTTTGTTCTTGGAACATCATTAAAATTCTCCCAGAAGCTGTCAGAAGGGAAAGTATTATTATCCTCATCTTAAGAGTGAAGAAAGCAAAACTCAGAAAGAGGTGATGTGACTTGTCCAAAGTCACATAGCTATTTAAAAAATGGCAGATCTTGGATTTGAACCCAGCTCTCTTTGCCCAGGGCTCCCTGTCCTTCCCACCACGTGATAAAGAATAGAAGTGTGTAAGGGGAAGCCCCAAATCAGAGTTTGGACTGCCACGGACAGACCATGTGACTTTTTGTGAGTCGTGGGTCTCAGTTTCCTTTGCTGTGAAACGCTGATGGTATCTTTCCTGCCTCCTTCACTTGGCATTGAGCTGGGAGAAAGGGGGCTAACGTATTGAGCACCTGTGTCGTGCCCGGCACGTGGCACCCGTGAGTGTACCTCATCTCTTTCTATGACATCCAAATGGCCTCCTAAAGGTGAAGTCCTGTGTATGAACGAAAAGCCCTCTGCAGATGCGACCTGTTGTTAGAATACTGTTAGTCACCCGGAACCTGTCCTCTCCTGAGTCAGTCTAAGAAAGAGAAGTGAATCCGATGTTGAAACCTCTGCCCTGCCCCTGAGCAAGAGAAGGCCTTCTTAACCCTTCACTGCCAGCTCCCCGATTTCCTTTTCAGGAAGTTCACTTCAGAGGCCTGCACCAGGCACCTTCAGCCTCACCTGTTGCTCTGCTTCATTCTTGATCCTCACAGGAGAGGGCGAGAGAGGGAGTGAAAATTTCCCATTACTGTGCCCCCTTCCACAGCGGGTCAGAGTGCCCGGGTCACCAGTGGTTACACCTCCTGCCGCGACGGGCCTGTTCGCTTGGGCATGTCTGGTCTTGAACTGATTTTCCGTGCATGTTCTCTTGGGAGCAAGAGGGGCTCCGAGGTTGAGCACAGAAATGTTTGAGTTTAGCCCAGTGCGTGGCCACTGGGTTTGCTCATTAGCTGAGGGCTCTGGGCCAGGGGACTTGGCGAAGCTGAGTTGTCCCTTCTGACATCTCCTGAGCTGCCTCTGCCGAGTTGCGGCCTCTGGAGCTTCCAGGCTCTCTTGGTCCACAAAAGGACAACCTAAGACAAGCACTTCATAGTGTTGGCTTGGCCAAAAAGTCCATTTGGTTTTTTCATAAAATAGAAGACACATTTTTCATTTTCACCAATAACTTTATTGATTTGGATATTCTGAGTATGTTGGCTCTCTCCCATGTGGTATAACATTGATTGTTCTCAATGTCTCTCTTTGATCGCCATCAACCTCAACTGGTCTACCCGACCTTGGAGCATCATCCAGCGAGAAATCTCCAGCACAAAACTTCGCAAACCACTTTTGACAAATTCGATCAGTCACTGCACCTTCTCCATACACTGCACAAATCTTTTAGTTTTGCATTTTAGTTGCATTTTTACCTTTCTTGAAATAATAAAGCATAATATGCCAAAAATGTTACATATTTTCTTCCATCTTCAATATTAAAATGGCTACACAAACATTCACCAATTTTGATACGTTTTTTTTAAACGCACGCTGATATGACAGCGGTCGCAATACAGCCCAACAAAATTGTTTCGAATGAGGTCAAAGACAGCTAAGTGCTACTAGAGACCGCTTATGGGAAAAGATGAACGAACTTCTTGGCCAACCCAATGTTCCAGCAAAACTGCCTGCCCTGTGCAGCTGCCCTGGCCCTCGCCCTCTTGAGGAGGGCTCTTCCCTTCAGGTGCAAGATGCCCTGGAGGCTGCACCGGGGTCCTCAGCAGTCTCAGCCAAGAGTCTGCAGGACTCTGCTTGGCTTGTGGTGTCTGGGGTCCTGGCACCTCCCCACATGCTTCCCAGCCCGACCAGAGACCTGCATGCTTGTGTGCAAGGACAGCTGTCCTGTGACAGGTGTTCCAAAGGCTGGGGCTTGCAGCTTGAAGCCGCTAGAAGACGTTCTGTGCTGTGCCCTCTGGTCACCAAGATGTAGGCTGGGGGTTGGAGGCACAGGAGGGATTGTTTGGGCACCGGTGTTTGGCCAGAGCAGTTGGAGGGCGCATCCTAAGAGAAGAGGACTGAGTGGGGCAGTGCAAGTGTGGGGGGTGGGGGAGAGGGAGAGGGGACACGCAGTGAAGAGTGGACAGAAATAGAAAAGCTGAAAGGACTGCAGACTTGGCCAAACCTCCAAAGACGAGAGTCGTCCTTCTCTAGGTCTGCGCCCTCTGCCATCTCACCCCTCCTGGGCTTCTGGTCTCACATTCTGTAAGGACAAACAGCAGCTCTGGTACTGGGTTCCTTACAGGGCACAGCCACACTGAGACCTGGACAAGTGGGCAGGAGTGGTTTCCCTAACACTCTCCTTTCCTACCTCCTCCCACCACCACCCATTCTCAGCCCCCTTCCAAGGTGGACAGCGGCCGCCTGAGGCTGGTCTGAATGAGGGGAAAGAGGCCCCTTGTTCAGCGAGGTGTGCAGAGTGGTGGGTACCTGGGCAGCCCCGGCTCCAGGCTCTCTGCTGATTCAGAGGCTCCTCCTGACCTCCCGCAGACCAATGGAAAGGGCTCCCTTCAGCTTATCCGTAGTCCCGTGAGATCTGGGATGCCTCAGGTTCAGTGCCAGCTCTCCCCCAACTTGCACCCGCTTTTTGGTGCCATCTCTTTGCGCATCTCTTTGGAGAGAGGTTGTACCACATGAAGATAATTCACGAACCTGAGGCAGAGGAGGTATGCCCCCCCCACCGCCACTCTGCAGAAACTCGGGAGGCAGGTTTTTCTCTGTCTCCAGCCTGCTAGGCTCTATCTGGGTTTGGCTTGGCTGCCCTAAAACATTGGGAGTTTCAGATCAGTGTCCCTGTCTTGAGTTAGGAGGCAGGGTGGGCATGGAGTAATGGAGAGCCCGGCCTTGTCTAGAAGCTTCTCTCTGTCCGACTGGAAAACCTCAGCAGCTTTAGTTTGGGCCTGTCCTCCACAGAGCAGCGGGATGGGCCTTCCCTCAGGGATGGGGATGATTGGAAGGACAGCATTAGACTTGCAGGTATGAGACTCAGCTCGAGGCTGTGTGCTTTGAACCAGCCACTTCGCTTCTGCATCTGTACAATGGGGATTCAGAATGTCTCCTTGACAGGGTTGTTTTGAAGGTTAAATGACATATTGGATGTGGAATCATTTATAAACCATGATATAATGATGAAGTATTATTCCAGCATCCAGCATCAATTGAAGTTCTTATTTTGTACCAGGCAACTGGGTGAGTTCCACAGGTCTGTTCGACACGTTTCTTTCCCCCGGGAACTCCCGTGTTATCAGAGGAGATGGGAATGTGAACAGACAGATAACCATAAATGTAGGTGAGAAGTGTGGCCGCCGAGGCACGTCCGAAGTGCTGGAGTAGCAACGTGACTGTTACTGCATGGACTTGCGCTTGCTTGCCCACTCTCTACCCAGTGCGCCGCTTGATCTTTTCGAAACACAGATCTCGCTTGTGAATACTCAGCAGAGTCATCCCAAGGCCTGCTGTGCTTCGGGGTCAGTCTAGATTTGTTTACGTGGCTCATAGAGCCCTGCACGGTTTGGCTCGTGGAAGTCTTTCCGGTTGTCCCACACTGTGTGCCCGATCGATGCGGGTTTATTTCTGTTCGTTGCACAGACTGCTTCCCCTTGCCTTTGGCCTTCACACATGCTCTTGCTGTGCCTGGACGCTCTCTTCTCTGGCTTGTGCTCAGCAGACCCCCGGGTGCTCCTGTGGCCACTCAACGCACACTTGTATCCTGACCGCCTCACCCACCTCAGACTGTGGGTGCGATGGGGGCCAGGACTGCTGATCTGGTGATGCCAACCTTGGGGGTAGAACAGAGCGTGTCTCCTCGTAGGGTTGTGATTCTGGCATTTTCTACCTCAGCTCTCAGTGGTTTCTGATTGTTCTTTGCTTTGCCACTAAGGGGAAAGGAAAAGGTGGTTGCTGTAGAAGAGATTGGCGGTGGGGGCAGGATTGTCTCTGGCCACAGAGGAGGCTGGGGGACTTCGGCCAATGCCTTGATGGTCAGCGAGGCAGGAGTAGGCAGGGCCTGGGGGAGCACGAGGCTTGGAGACCAGAGCAAGAAGGCTGCCAAGGAGCGAAATCTGCAGAAATGACCTAGGACTGGGGACTCTGTGTCCTTGAGCCAGGACATTTCCAGCCACCCTGAAAAGTGAGCGTGAGATTCCATTCTCAGAAGCAAATCAGCGTCAAGGTTATTTCAGCCTCCCTGGGTCATAAATCCGACTCTCTATCCACCAGGAGCCTTCTGTATGCAAGGTTGCCTGTGAGACTGGGAGGTCAAGGTGAACAGAGTAGACACTGTCAAGGTGACAGGTACAGAAAGCTGTGATCCACGCTAGACCTTGGGGAGACATCAGTGCCGAGGGAGGGGTTGTCTCCAGCCGGACTCAGACATCTGCAGGAGGAGGTGGCATTTGATCTGAACATGGAAGAGTAGGTGAGATTTGGGTATCTGGGGAGAGAAGGAAGGGCATTTAGTAGGAAAGCCCAGCACCTACCAGGGAAGGTAGAGGAGGTTTGGCATGGAGCCACACCTACAGAGCACAGGTGCCTCGAACACGGGAAGGCACTACAAGGCTTTGAACAGGGGTATGGACTGACCAGGGCTGTGGTTTAAGAAGGCGAGGGTGGCAGTGGTGTAAGAGGCTTGGTTGGAAGGTTGAGGGGTTGAAGTCGGAAAACTATTACAGTGCATGAATGAGTAATCAGAACTCAGTCATCTGCGCACGTGGTTATCAGGGCTTCCTAGGTTGAGGAGTGGCAGAAAGAAGGAATAGTGACTCAAAATGACTTCTGGTGAACTCCGCATGGACAGGCACCGTGAGGACAGGTATGTAGCCCGGAGCCAGTCTCAGTATATGCCCAATAAATACTTTTTGAGAGAATGAATGGGAAGATACTATGAAGGAAGAACAACCCATGACAACCCAGGGGGCCTGAGGTTAGGAGCCTGGGAAGCTTGAGGAGAAGGGGGACCCAGGAGGAGGAGCAGGTTAGGTCAGTACATTGTGTGACTTGGAAGCATGGTCACATCGGCCCTGGTACATGGGCATGGGAGCTCGGGGGACAGTCCTCATACCTTCTGGGGATGGTGAGGTTAAAGTCTCAGCTCTAGTCCTGTTGCCCCATGTCCTGAAAGGCTCTAGCCATTCGGCTACTATTTCTACCTACCTAGAAATCACACCCAAGGAAACCCATCAGCCCCACTGCCTCACATTTGTCGGCTGATGTCTATCAAGCATTTTCTGTGTCCTTAGTGCTTCTCCGTCGCATTTGCTCTCACAGCATTCGGCGAGTTAGGTCCTATTAATCGTCCCGGTTTTTCAGTTGAGGAAGCTGAAGTTTACATACCTGTTAAGTGATGGGGCTGGGATTTGAACCTCAGGTTGCTGACCCTGGAGCTCTCATCCTTAACCTCTGTAGCACTGCCATTCATGTGAGGGTGAGCCAGCCACTTGTCATAGAGGGAAGGAGTTGTGTGGAAGCTCGAGGTACCTCTGGCATGTCCTTGGGGGTCAAAGGGCAGCTTCCATGTAACATTCTAGGCCTGAAAGGGACCTTGGAGATATTTGGTTCACTTTACAGGGGAGAAATTAGGGCTCAGAGCATTTGCAAGCGTGCTCTGAGGGACCTGGCTGACGGCATTTGTACAACTTCCCATCTTGTGACTTGCCCACGTGGGTGGCCTAGTGCCCGCTGGAGCTGGGTTGTCTTAGGCAAGTGGGAACCTCGCCTGCTCTGTCCTTCCCCAGCCGAACTTGAACTGAAGTGCCCTTACTCACTCTCCTTCCTTCTCATCCACCCCCAGATTGACAAGTATCTCTATGCCATGCGGCTCTCCGATGAAACTCTGATAGATATAGTGACTCGTTTCCAGAAGGAGATGAAGAACGGTCTTTCCCGGGATTTTAATCCGACAGCCACAGTCAAGATGTTGCCAACGTTCGTAAGGTCCATTCCTGATGGTTCAGGTGAGTCTCTTATCCAAAGATGGTTCTGAGGGCCGAATGCCCTGTGGAAACATCCTTCCCACTTTCATTCATTTCTTCACTCACTCATCCACTCCCTCATTCATCATTTGCCATTTCATCCATCTGTTCTCCTGTCCATTCCTCCATCCATCCTCATCCATCATTAATCCATCCATCCAACATAGGTCTGCTGAGCATCTGCCATGTGTCAGGCACTAGGGATACCATGGTTGGACCAGGCTGACCTGCCCCTATTGTCCTGTCTAGTGGCTTGTGATAAGAAGGGGTAGTATTGCCCTGACTGCTGTGGCTCAGTGGGTTGGGCATTGTCCCACAAACTGAAAGATCGCTGGTTCAATTCCTGGTCAGCGCACATGCCTGGGGTGAGGCCAGGTCCCTGGCTGGGGATGTGTGAGAGGCAACCAGTTGATGCTTCTCTTGCACATCAATGTCTTTCTCTCTCTCTTTTTCCCTCCCTTCCCCTCTTTCTAAAAATGAATAAATAAAATCTTTTAAAAAAAAAGGAAAGAGTCGTATTTATGGATCTTACAGATGCTGTGTAAGGTCTTAGAGATGCTTATGTCTCCAGAACATGAAAGGCTCCAGAACAATGAAGAGTTCATTTTAGGAGAATCTTTCCATCAGGGCATCAAGGCCTCCCTACAAAAAAGGTAGCCATCCTAGCGACCAGGTGGGTCTCAACTTCAGAGGGGAGATTCAACTCCATATCTGAACAAATTTCATAGATGCTAAATCCAGGTAGCCCCCAAAGCAGAGAAATGGCAAGGGAGATAGAACCGAAGAAAAAAAATTACCCTGTTGGTGTGTGTCTGTTGGTCCATGCCCCGCCCCACAGTGGGGATTTGGGGGCCCAGTCCCTGCACTTGACAGAGTGGAGGCTGACTAGCCTGCTCAGTGGGGGCTGTTCCATCCAGCCAACCCACAGTTAGTAGTTTGCAGGGGTAGGTGCTGTGCCTGCCCCAGCTTGGGCAGGGGCACGCTCTGAGCTGTGTTCTGTGCTCTCGGCTGGGGTTCTGCTGCATGTGAGAGAGGGAGAGAAGTTTCTCCTGGGGTTGTGAGTACGCACCCCGAGAGGATGGCCCTCGCTCCGTGCTCTGGAGGCTTGTGTAAAGCTGAGACTCGGGGCATCTGGTATGCAGCCTGCAAAATGGATGTCAGGAAGACTGCATCTGTTGCAGCCGATGTGCACGAAGGATGGGCGAGGGCAGAGCTTGTGCGAAAGTGCTGCTGTGCCCGCAGCCGGCCTTGACGAGTCCTGGAAGATTTAGATGCTGAGGGCGGGTATGTGCTCCGTTTGCTGTGGCCACCAGTGGGCTGTGCTTCATGCACGCACGTTGGCATTTGTATCTCTGATGGTTCTTGACTATTTAAAATCTACCTCGCCTCCATCCTTTGGTTTTTCTTAAGGTCTTGGTTACCAGTAGTTTCATGTTTTAATAACTACCAAAGAGATTCTGGCCATCGGAGTGCCTGGACTATGGTATGCCCTGGGTTTCGTTCTGATGTCGCTGTCTTCGTCGTTCACTCTGGCTTTTTCCCCCCCGCCCTGGATGGCATGCACCACCAGCATTAGCTAGTGGAGTCCTGCAGTTCTCCAGGAGAGGCCTGGCTGTGCCTGCTGTCTGCTGAGAGGGGAGGAAGGGGAGGGGTGGTGGGTGGGCATGCCCCTTTTTACTTGGAAGAGCTCAGGAGGTTACCTGATGTTTTCGGGGCAGCTGACTCTGTGTGACTGCCGAGGGCTAATGCCTCCCTTTCCTCCTGACCCTGCTTCAGCCAGCTCCCCATCCTAGGACCGGATGTCTGCAGCGGGTGCTCTTCCTTACTCTTTCCCAAACCATTTCCAGGTTGGGGGTCTCAGAGTGAGATCCAAGTACACTAGTCAACTAGCCATTTGCCCCCATCAGTTACTCTTCCAAGCAAGGCTCAGGACTCAGACTCACTGGGAAAATCAACATTTCTGCAGCCCCCTCCTAGGGATTCATAACAGACACCAACCAATACAGGCCTTGACAGTCCCACAGGGAAGAGACCTGTTTAACCTGGCTTACCTGCCTTTTCCCCAAACCTGTGTGAGCTTTCCTCCCATGTTTTATCTTTTTCGAGATAATTGTTTATTTGAATATCTCTGGAATCAGCAATGTATTGTACAGTAATCACATGTTGTAATTGTTATTGGCAGCATTTTTTTCTTATGTAACATAATGACATGTCTCACAGTCAGTTGTATCTGCGGTGTGGTGACAGATGTGGCACTACGCCGTGCTGGGGACCATGGTCCTAGGGTGTGTGGAGCGGGAGCCAGGAGCCTGGGCCCCGTGACTTCTTTTGAGCCTCTCTCTTCTCCAGTGTGGATGGGGCTGGATGTCTCGGGCCCTTAGGGGCGGTGTTGAGACCAGAGTTCTGAAGTGCGTGGCCCCACCCTCCCGTTCGGGGGCCTGGTCTGCTCCCCCCGACCTCCCTGGCCCTCCCCTCCCCCACTGAGAGTTTCCTCCACCCTGCATTAGTTTCCATGGCTGCCGGAGAAAGTACCCCGGACTGGTGGCTTGAAATAACGCGAATGCACCACAGTTCATTCACAGTTTTGGAAGACAGAAGTCTTCCAAATGCACCTTCAGAAGGTGTCAGCAGGGCCCTGCTCCTGAGATTCTCTTCCTTGCCTCTTCTAGCATCCGGCGGTGTTCTCCGTGTTTCCTGATTTGCCCCGCATCTCCACAGGTTGCCCCTGTCTTCACATGACATTTTCCTCTTAGGAGGACACCAGCCGGATTAAGATGTGCACTAATGACCTCATCTGAACTTGATTGCATCTGCAAAGACCCTCTTTCCACATAAGGTCACATTTATAGGTGCCGAGGGCTAGGACTGCCACATGTCTTTTTGGGGGCGCAGTGCAACTACAACACACCCTATAGCCTTTTTCCCTGTGGCTGTTCCTAATTTGCACAGGTGGGTTCACTTACGGGTGCGTTCAGTTCAGGTGCCCCAGAGCCCACGCTCCTCTTGGAATGGCCCCTGCAGCTCCCCTCTGACACTGACATTGAAGCCAAGGCCTTTGATACCTACCCAAGTCCAGTCCCCGCCCCTGTGTGGCCGAAGTGCCTCCACCTTCACCTCCCCTGCGTTACTATCATCCAGGAACCGGAAGGTCCCTCGGAGCAGTCAGAATGCAGGTCTCCTTCACAGTAAACCCTGGTGCTGTTCCCGTTCTGAAACGTTAATCACCGCTTCAACTCTGTAATTAGTCAGCAGTAGAATTGGTGGTGATCCCAAACCACTGAAGGAGAAATTGGGCTTGCCTCAGAGAGAGGTGTTCCTGCCCCTGAGTGGTGACGTGACATCCAAGTGGAAGGGAGGAGGCAAAGCTTTCTTTTCCTGCTGACCTCTACCCTGGCGGACTGAACGTCTACTGTTTTTTTTGTGAATGAATCAGTCCATTTTTGTTCATTTTTTTGCCTTTGGACATTTTTTATGGGTAGTGTTTTTTTCTTTAATTGCTCTTCAGTAATCCATATATTAAATATTTTAAACTCTAAAGTGGCTTTTAGCTGCTGCATATCCTTTTTGGAACAGGAAAGAAACGGATAATAAAAGAGGAAGATATTGAAGCCTTTTACTCTGGTGACTGGGCTGAACAGACATCTCTTTTCAAAGCTGCCCAGTGTTCCTTAGTCTCTCTGGTTTTTCTTTTTTCTCTCTTCTCGTTTATCCTTAAGGATATTGTTCCCTGGCCGATGTGGCTCAGTGGATTGAGTGCTGGCCTATGAACCAAAAGGTCGCCAGTTCTATTCCGGTCAGGGCACATGCCTGGGTTGTGGGCCAGACCCTCAACTGGGGGCATGCGAGAGGCAAGCACACACTGATGTTTCGCTCCCTCCCTTTCTCCTTTCCTTCCTTTCTGTCTAAATAAATAAATAAAATCTTTTTAAAAAGTGAATATTGTAAATGCCAATTATATTGTAAGCTTTTGAGGGCAAATTGAGTCGAGTAATTCTTTGTTTCTGCTTCATGGTCCCTAGCACACTCTATCCAAAAGGGTAAGTTTAAAAATACTTGATTTGTGCTGTGGTCACCGTTAATTTTTTGAGCCCCCAAAGTATATAAGGCTACTTTCCAGCTAGAGGGAGGAAAGTATTTTCTTTATTTTCCCACAACATTTGGGCCAGTCGCTTATCTTTCTCTGTCTGTTGCCTTCTCTGGAGAGATGGTGGGATCACCTCGAAGTTCTTTCCATCCCTGAAGTCTCCCGAATGTCTAGTGTTCTAGTTTTGTTTTGTGTCTTACTCATCAAGTACCTGGACTGCAGACAGGAGGGAGAGCCTTCATATCTCATGTGCAGAATTAACTCATTGAGCAGGGCAAAGGTAGGCATTTCACGCAAGTGCGGTTTTTGTTTGCCCTGTATTCCAGCGCAGGCCTGGACTGAAGAGAGACATCTGTCTCCGTGTTTGTTTTTGATCATTTGCTGGTAATAATGGCTGTCATTAGAAAGTGGACAGTTGCCGGGGGCCCTTCAGATGCTTTGTTTAATGAGCCTTCTCTAGAAGGGCCATTCTCCCGGCTGCAGTGAAATGGGACACGTGGAAAGAACTCGCAGGTAGGAGGCACCAGCAGCAGAAAGGCAGACTGAGGCCAAGGACTGGAAGAGGAAGTGGGAGGGATGCCCGGGGCCGCAAAAAGAGGCCGAGAGGCAGAGAAAAAGAAATAAATAAAACCTCAGAACAGCGGGTCAGTCTCTGGCTCTGCCGCTCATTGTCTGTGTGACCTCATGGAGGTCACCTCACTTTTCTAAGCCTCCATTTCCTCGTCTGTAAAATGGGCACGATGACCCTTGCCCCGCCTGCCTCGGGCTGTCGAGAGGATCGGGTGACAGTGCTTTGGAAGCTGCGAACCACCAGACGAGTTACAGTGGGCTGTGGCCCTGCGCTTCGTCCTTGTCATTTAATAACTGGATATGCGAGAATTCTTCGGGATGGCCCTTCCCAACCAATGGGGCCAGTGAGAGGACCCCCACCCATCAGGCCTTGGTGTGTATGTCTAACCCTGGAGGAAAGATTCAGAGTTTTTCAGAATTCACCGTCATCCCTGTGATATTGTGGGCAGGGTGCGGCAGGTAAAGGGGGAGGCAAAGACAGGCTGTCTCACCCCCACCCCGATACCCCACAGAATGTGGGTGACCCCACGGGTGGCAGCCCTGGGGCCCCTGCTGTGGGCGGACTGCACGCCACAGCTCTGAGCCAGGGAACCAGCCTGGGGTAAAATGGGATGGTAGACCCCCTTTGTTAGGAGGGCAAGTATTTGGGGCACTCATTCTCTAAGGAAGAGTATTGAACTTGGGGGCTTTCTGGTTATAGCTGAAAGAATTCTAACTCCAGTTTGCATGAGCAAAAGAGGTCCAACTTCTAGGTTCATGTAACTGGGAAAGCTAGTTGTTAAGTCGGCCTCTGTATCCCGGAGTCACCTGTGTCTTGTCTTTCAGTCTCTTTGTTGGCTTCTTTCGGGGGCCACCTCTCCCTCCTGGTGGTGACGGCCTGACAGCGCTCGCTGGCACCTCACCTCAGAGCTGGCGACCCCGCCGTCTTGGAGATGGTGGTGATTGTCTGACATTGGTCATGTGCCCATTCTGAACCCGTTAATTCTAGTGCCAAGATGGGTGACTCCGGGTGCTCCCGGGTCACACCTTGGTCCCCTGGAGCTAGAGCAGGGGGGTCAGCCCCACCTCCAACCTCCAATATAAAACAGGAGGGTAGTTATCTAAAGAGATGCTAGATAGCCACCAACATTTTCCAGACAGCTAGTTACCCTTGCACAACCTCATTCCTTGTTCACAAGGCGGAGAATAGGGCCGAACAGACCCTGCCCCTGACCCAGGCAGTTCTCACTGCATTGGCAGCAAACCCGCCCCGATGGCCCCAGTGCGCAGGCCTCGGTGCTGGGGGAGGGAGGGAAGCGTGTTAAGTTGTCCCTTCTTTCTAGTTGCATATCATCTGGTGGAGGAAAACGGGACACGTACCCGTAGAAAATGACGAGCATTACAGTGTTTGTGAGAATAAGAGTGACTAAGACAAGGGAGGGGCCCCGGCCTTGCCACAGGTGTGACCGTGAGCAGGTCATTTGGCTGGTTCGGTCGGAGCTTCCTAATCCATAAACTGAGAAAGTGAGGTAATCTTTGTCCCCTGTTTCCTGAACTGCAAATGGAATCACATATAGCAGAGGTGCCAACTGCCATTTCTTTGAGCACAAACACACTGGAATGCGGGTCACCTCTCAGGGAAGGATCAGGAACCCCGCTGGGCTGGACATCGGCCCTCTGGAAGCTGCCTTCACGGAAAGACCCCCACGTCATCCGTTCCCACTTCTCGGTGTGTGGCGTGCCCAGTACTTAGCACTCTCCTGGCATCTCAAGGCCACTTTTTCTGGTTGCCTTGTCTGACTCTAACCCCTTAGGGCCCCATTGACCTGTGCTTGTTAAAAAGAGAGCAGCAGAGAGTTGGGGTGGACAGTCCATGGCAGGAGGCAGGGACGAGGCGGCAGGGGTCTTTGCAGAGCTGCAGAAGTGTGGGCCAGCCCCGGGCACCCTAAGGCCAGGTTCCTCCCGGATCACAGGCAGCTGAGGTCATTTTCACTTACCCTGCTTGAGCGGGTGTTCTGGTATTTCCCTGTGCACAAGCGGTTTATAGCTGTTTACCAGACTGAGCTTTAATTATCTTCACTTAAAGGACAAAGCAAAACCAAACCAAACGCTACAAGGATTCGTGGGTGTTGAAGACCCCCAAAAAGGAATGTAGCCATTCCTGATACGCCATCCTTGGGATCCTTGTCCCCACGGTCTATCCAGGAGGCAGATTTATCTGTTGGTTATGAATTTGGGCTTTGGATTTGAATTCTGGCTCGGCTGCTTACTGGTTGTGTGCTTGTCTAAGTTACCCAACCCCTCCCAGCCTGTGTTTGCACATCTGTAGAATGGGGATCATAATAGTGCCTGCTTTGCAGGGCTGAGAGGGTTAAAGGGAAATGATGCATGCGAGGCACTGGAATACAGAAAGCCTCGGTGAGTGCTAGCATACGGTCATCTAGTGTGTTGCTGAGATTGTGCTAATACACCCTCCTGAGGGGCCTCCTCACACCGAGTTCAGACTTTTAACCTGGTGGTAGTGGTTCCCACAAGTCTGTGGCCCCTGCTCCCCAGCAGTCTCTCTCGGTCCCTTTCATCTGGACCGTAGAAGCATTTGAAGGCCAGCAGCATCATACGATGGATACAGCTCAGTCATAACAAGGGATCGTGAGGCACTGATCCACTCTGTAACGCAGACGAACCTTGAAATTAACAGGCAAAAGCGGCCAGCCACGGTGGACCACGTGTTGTGTGCGTCTGTGGATCTGAAGTGTCCAGAACAGGGAAGTCTGAGAGACAGACAGCAGCTTCGCGGCTGTGGCTGGATAACAGGCTTGGCAGGAAATGAAGTGCCTGCGAATGGGGATGGGGTTTCTTTGTTGGGTTGGTGAAAATTTTCTGAAATTAGTGGTGATAGTTGCACACCTCTAAATATATGTTGAAACCTGTTAAACTGTACGCTTTAAAATGGGTGAATTTTATGATATCTGAATTATTTCTCAATAACGTGCTTATTAAAAAAAAAACACCCAACCTATCTAACTGCTTCCTGCTCAATGAACAGCAAGCAGGGGTGCCAGAATTGAATGAATGAATGAATGAATGAATGAATGAACCAACCCCTGTGATCGAGCAGCGGCCAAGCATTTGTTGAGCTGTCCTGGGTGTCAGAGGCAGGTATGAAGAATCCCAAGTTGTCTTTCCCTCAAGGGCTGAGAGAGAGAGAGAGAGAGAGAGAGAGAGAGAGAGAGAGAGAGATAGGATCAGAACAGTGATGGTCAGTGTAAGAGCTCTTTGGTTTGTTTATTCATTCCTTTGTGCCCCTGTCAGGTCAAGTGTTTGTGGAGCTCTCACTGTCCTTGTACGTCAAACAGCGTTTCAAGTTCCAGGAGCAGGGCAGTGTGTCAGCGCTTACAGCTCGGTGGGATCGCATGCAAAGACCTGCTGGCTTTATAAAAGAGAGTGCTTTGTTTTTTTTTAAAAAAACCAGTCGTTACTTAAAAATAGTAATAATAAAAAAGCTTAAGGGAGCCAGAAGAGCCGAAATAGTCTTCAAAAGGAAGAAAAAAGTCGGAGGACTTCTCCTTCCCAGTTTCAGAACTTCCTGCAGAGCAGGACAGTCGGGACAGTGGGGCTGGCCTCAGGAGAGGCATGCAGATGGGCGGGTCGGAACCGACCGTGCTGGATGTCAGTCCGTCTCGGTGGGTCTGCGGGGAAAAGAAGTGAGTTCAGAAGCAAATTCTGATTTTACTTGATTTATGGTGACTTGATTTTTTAAAAAGATTTTATTTATTTTTAGAGAGAGGGTAAGGGAGGGAGAAAGAGAGGGGGAGAAACATCAGTGAGAGAGAGACACATTGATCGGTTCCCTCTCACAAGCACCCTGACCGGGGACTGAACTCGCAACCCAGGCGTGTGCCCCGACAGGGAGGGAATCGAACCGGCGACTTCTCAGTTTGCAGGATGATGTCCAACCACCTGAGCCACACTGGTCAGGGCTGTGGTCACTTGATTTTTGACAAGGGTGACGACTGTTCAGTGAGGGAAAGGATAGTCTTTTCAGCAATAATGCTGGGATTACTATCAACATGCAAAAAAATGAGGTTGGACCTCTACCTCATATCATATACAAAAATTAACTTAAAGTGAATCATGTACCTGAATGTAAGGCCTTAAGCTATAAAATTCTAGAAGGAAGCATAGGTAGGAATCTTTGCGGCCTTGGATTTGGCAATAGATTTTTTTTTTTTTATCAGTATAGAAGTCTTATTTTTTCAGACTTATCATGCCATGAACTCATAGGGAATGGGTTCCAACAGCTCAGGCTCCTTTCCATTAGTTCTCACACCGTGTGCTCCTCTGGGTGGAGCAGGCTGACGCTTCAGGTGAACCCAGGTACCTTTCTCTTTGGCTTCCTTCTTTTTCTGATCATTTTCCTTCACACATTTCAGGAAGCTACCTCGACTTGAGTGCTTAATATGCTCAATTCGTACATTAATTCTCCTGGCAAGAATCTTGCCCTTAACTTGTTTGTTTGCAACAATGCCCACCTCATGCTGGGTGACGCTGTAGACTCTTCCAGTTTTGCCATGGTAACATCTGTGGGGCATCCCTTTCTGAACAGTGCCCGTTCCCTTGATATCTACAATATCACCTTTCTTGTCGATTCGCATGTATGTAGCCAAAGGGACAGCTCCATGTTTTCTGAAAGGCCTAGATAGAGAACATGTAACGGGTTCCTCTCCTCCTTCCCTTTGTGTTAGTCATTTTGGCAAATTACTGGAAGATGGCGGCTCCGGCCAAAAAGCGGATTTGGCAATAGATTCTTAGGCAGTGATGCCAAAAAGCAGAAACAACAGAAGGAAAAATAAATTGTGCTTCATCAACATCAAAAACTTTTATGCTTTAAAAGTCAGCATCAAGAAAGGGAAAAGACAACTCAGAATGAGAGAAAATATTTGCGAGTCGTATGTCTGGTAGGGACTTGTACCTGGACCATACAGAACTCACACAGCTTAGCCCCGAAAAGATAACCTGATTTCTGAAATAAACCGGGGACCTGAGTAGACATTTCTCTAAAGAATGTTTACGCATGGCCAATGAGCACACGAAGACGCGTTCATTGTCATTCGTCGTCAGAGGGTACGAATCACAACAGTTTGGATAATGCCCAGTGCTGAGGACGTGAAGACAGTGGACCCTTCCTGTGGAATGTAAAGCAATGCGTCTGCTTCAGAGAACATTTTACACAGCGATTCTGCTTCTAGTGATAGGCCCAAGGAAAATAAAAACACATGTCCACATGAAGACATGTGCACAATATTCATAGCAGCACTAATCCCAACCGTCAAAAGGTGTCAACAGCCTCTTGCCCATCGACAGATGAATGGGTCAATGAAATGAAGTATGCTCATACAGTGGAATATTATTTGGCCATGAAAAGGGACAAAGTGCTGACAGATGGTATGATACGATGAACCGTAAACATATTTTCCTAAAAAAAGATGTATTTTGTATTTTGCTAAGTGGAAGAACTTTGTCACAAAAGGCCACATGTTATGTGATCCCATTTATAGGGAAGGTCCAGAATAGGCAAATCAATGGCAACATTGGTTTAATGGTTCCTTTGGACCATGGGGGATAAGGAACTTGAGGGCCGCTGGTTAGAGGGCACAGGATTGCTTTTTGAGGTGGTGAAAACGCTCTACAACTGGTCTGCGGTGGTGGTTGCATAAGTGAATATACCACACACCCTGAATTGCACACTTTAAGTGGGTGAGTTGCATGTGTGTGAATCACATCTCAATGAAGCTGTTATGAAAAATTAAATAATAAAGATGTTTCCCTGGGAAAACAAGATGTCCCAAGTAGGCCTGTGTTTATTGCTTTAGGATTGAGGGCTTAGAGGACCACCGGGGCTCAGCATGGGAGGAATGCCTGTCCCCTCTGCCATGGTGTGCATTGGGACAGGGGGAATGTCACCTTAGCATCAGAAGTAAAATTAACTGGTTTGGGGCGGAGCACGTGTGGGGTTAACTAATGAGAAATAGGGTAATGCTTGATGGCAGCTTACTGGTTTGGAGCCCTGCCCGAGCCACCCCCCTCGGTGCTCTGTGGTGGGCTTGGCATACAGTCCCGTCGTCTTTCTCTGTCCCAGCTACTACACACGGAGGTCCCGAGGCATGTGACGGTAGCAGGCCAGTGTGCTCTCCTGTGATCAAGAGGGACTTCTGTTTAAAACATCCCTCGGTGGAGACAACCCGAGTGCCCACCGACAGACGGGTGGATAAACAAATGTGATGCACGCGCAGTGAAGGACCCCTCAGCCCCAAAAGGCCTGAAATGTTGACACGTGCTGCAGCATGCATGAACCTTTGAGATTTTACTTTATTTTCGCTTAATCCCTTCACCTTTTTTACCCGAACCTTTGAGATTTTGTACAAAATTAAATAAGCTGGACACCAGAGGACAAACATTGTATGATTTCACTTGTATGAAATATCGAGAATAGGCAAATTCACAGAGACAGAAAGCAGAGTAGAGGTTACCAGGCAGGGCCTGGTGGGGTGGGGGGAGCGAGGAGTTACCGCTAAATGGTCACAGAGTTTCTGTTTGGGGCATCAAAGTGTCCTAAATGGTCACAGAGTTTCTGTTTGGGGCATCAAAGTGTCCGATGTAGATAGCGTTGATGATTGTGGGACTTTGGGAGTGTGCTTAATGCCACTGAACTGGACGCCTAAAAACAGTTACAATGTGAATGTTACGCATGTTTTGCCACAATGAGACAAAAATCCCCTGGGGGATAAATGGAGCTCTGGCCCCACGGTAATCCGGTCTGAGCTGACATGGAGGGAACCCAAGTGACAGGATGACCTCAGAGGTGGGGTTTCTCTGGGGCGAAGTGCTGTTTTTATTTTTAATGGACGGGTAGCAGTGCTGTTTTTGACAAGGGTGAGGAATCAGAGGAAGATAGGGTGGGACTTGGAACTGGAGTCAGTACTTTCAGTGCCCGCAGGTGTCTGCCCAAGGGCTCCAGTGCGGGCTGGGGGCGCCAGTGAGGTCTGCATGACTCCCGCTTCCTGGCCGGCAGTGCTGTCCGCAGGGGGAGGTGGATGGCCAGATGCTGGGAGAAGCTGCAGAGCGTGGGGCCTTCTTGTCAAACTTGAATCTGATGCAATACCTGTTGTCTCCTTAAACAGAAAAGGGAGATTTCATTGCCCTGGATCTTGGTGGGTCTTCCTTTCGAATTCTACGGGTGCAAGTGAATCATGAGAAAAAACAGAATGTCCACATGGAGTCCGAGGTATATGGCACCCCGGAGAACATCATGCACGGCAGTGGAACCCAGGTGGGTCCTGCTCCCTCCAGGAACCAAATCCCAAAGCACTGGTGTCCTGAGCCCAGGAAGGTGTCGTCAGAGATTGATGTGGAGAGGGACTCCTGGGCGGAAGGGCGTGAACTCCTGAAGAGACCCTACTGCCTGGTAAACTGGTGGATGGGAGGGGCTGCAGGGATGCTCACTGGGGAAGGGGGTGAAGAGGGAGGCCCAGCAGCTCTGTTGAAAAAAGGACTGTTTTCCTTAAGGACCCTGGAGTTTGTTATTCAGCAGAGTTCTTGGGTCAAAACTCCTCTTCTGAGAAATTGGCCTCCTCCCCCTCCTCGCCCAAGGCCCAGGCCTCCTAGGGCAGTGGGGATTTTAGTTTGCGGCCCCAGGGCGAATTGAGAGATCCTGGCCACCCAATGTAATTGCCTCCTGTGAGTCATTGGTTGTCAGCAATGACGGCAAATAGGGCAGGGATTTGACTGGGAAGTCACGATCCCCTCCTCTCTCACTTGGTGGTACCTGAGCCCTACCCACTCCCTTTGCTGGCGAGGGGTGGGAGCCGCCCACCCCTCTCCTGCCTGTCTGGTTGCAGTGAGTGCTGTGCCCCTAGCTCGCTGAGGGCCCTGTGATAGCCCCTGCCCAGGTTTTCGGTCCTGTCTGCGTCTTGGAAGCCTGTACTCCTGTAGATGTTCTAGCTCCTCCAGTTTGTGGCTCGCCTCCTAGGTTGCGGCTGCCGTCCAGGATGGGTATTCAGAGATCGCCAAATATTTGCGTTAGGAGGGTGTGTCCACAGCAAGGTCCGTGACTAAGTTCTCCGGAAAACCCGTTTGCTCCAGGCTAGACTTTGACATGGGGCCCAGCAGTCACCCCTGTTGACTTCCACTTTGTGGTTTGGGACCTGGAAGAAATGCTCTGCCTTTTCCAGGAAAGGGCTAATTCCGGCCTTTAACCTGCTTCTGGGGGGTTGGTTAGATTTTTCAAACTGTGACCCTGTCGTTAGAGCGAGGAGTCACTGTTCAGTCAGCCACTAACATGGGTGTGTCACTCATCAACGGACCTGCCTGGAGGTTTCCCGCCTACCCCTCCGTTCCTGGGTTGTAGGAACCGGCCCACTCACCCAGTGTGTGTATGACGGCTGCCCTCCGCTAGGGCTCCCGACCCTGCCCGGGGGTCGCTGCGTTACTCCTTGTGGGTGGCCAGCAGCCGTGGGGTGGCATCCTGCTCCCTCCATTTGACAAGCACTGACCTGTCACACTCTGTTCCCGTGGTCCTTGGGTCGAGCCACCTCCGCCTGTGGCTTTCACCTTTGTGCTGCCGACATTCCTGTGTGCTTTGGCTTGTAAGTTAAGTTTGTAAATTTGGTTTGATGTCTCCCCCACGGGTACATACTTCCTATGTTCGCTTCCACAGTGCCTTTCTTCTTCCGGCTGCCTCTGGGGCCT
Organism: Macrotus californicus; assembly: GCA_007922815.1. Classification (NCBI taxonomy): domain Eukaryota; kingdom Metazoa; phylum Chordata; class Mammalia; order Chiroptera; family Phyllostomidae; genus Macrotus; species Macrotus californicus. The sequence continues at coordinate 74,149 of VMDR010002137.1, forward strand.
TGGCCGTCCCAGCCTCTGTCCCCGTCTTCTCAGCCCCAGGAGCACTTTGTCTCCTGCTCTGTTGTTTCTCTGCCCCTGTGAACCCGTCCACAGAGAAAAAAAGGCGATGACGATGATTATAATGATGTATTATTGTAGTGAATACGTAGCGTTTGTCACATGCGAGGCACTGATGTAAGCACTTCATATGGATTAGCGCATTTAGTCATCCTAACAACCTTTTCAGTAGATATTATTATTATTCCCATTTCACAGACAGGAAAATTTAGGCTCAGATGTTAAATAACCAGCCCCTTGGGTGTCATAGCTCATAAGTGATAGAGCTGGGATTTGAACCCAGGTAGCCTGGGTCCAGAAGTTACAGTTTTACGAACATGGAATGCTCTTAATCAGGTTTTGTCTTTGTCTTGATTGTTTTTATTTATTAAAATTTTTTTTGGTGGTGAGGGAATGTGAGGGCTGTGGACAAGGAAGAAAGTCCAGGGGCTGAGGGAGGATTGGCAGTTGAAAAATAGGGATGGAACAGGAACTTTTGTTCCAGAAGTCTGATGTGAAGTTAGAAATAAGGACTGGGCCCTGGCTGGTGTGGCTTAGTGGATTGAACGTGGGCCTGTGAACCGAAGGGTTGCCGGTTCAGTTCCCAGTCAGGGCACATGCCTGGGTTGTGGGCCAGGTCCCCAGTAGGGGGCGGGCAAGAGGCAACCACACATTGATGTTTCTCTCCATATCTTTCTCCTTCCCTTTCCCTCTCTCTAAAAATAAAATCTTAAAAAAAAAAGAAATAAGTACCGGGTGGTCCATTCTTGTGAGATCTCTCATCAATCTTTACAGCATTTTTGAAAACCAAGGGCCCCATTTTGCCCATGAAGTAGCTCAGACTATGAACAGTGCTGAATTCTTGGGGTCGGGATCTCATCTTCTGAAATGTGTGGGAATTCTTAATCGATTTTTAAACATTTTGTTTGAAATAATATTGAACTTACATCAAAGTTTTAAGATAAGCACAAAGAACTCCCACATAGCCCTGGATCCAGACTTCCCGGGTGTTCACCATTTGCTTCGTCCTTCCCTCTCTGCCTACACACGCACAGCCACAGTGTCTCACGTTTCAGTGCAGTTTTAAGCTTTAATAATTTTGGAAGCATAAATGCCATCTTAGAACATCACTTCTTATTTAATTTGGGGAATTTTGAATAAGAAGTGTTTAGGTTTTTATTTTAGTCACTGTGTGCCATCCTTGTCAGAGGAACCGAGTCTGTGTGAGGGAACTTTGAAAATAACTGGCGTGTTGTTAGAAAAGAAAAATTAATGTTTTTTGGACTCTAAAATTTTGAGTCCAGAGAGCCTGGGTCACTTCCTTCCCCGGCTGGTCACAGACACAGTTGGCCTGAGAGGAGCTTCCTGTCTCCTGGAGACCCTGGGTTGTGGACATTCCACAACCCTGCATTTCCTTCTTAACAGAGCGCTTCTGGATGGTTGTGTTTTGCTGGGCTCAGGGCTGGTTAGTGCACCCCATTCACATAAACCCGTTTCTGCAGGCTGTGCTCTCTCTCCCTGTCCCTTCCTGCCAGCAGCCTTTCTTCCTCCTGGCCTCTCTCCTGAGGGCCAAGGGGGAGCCTGGAGCTTGTGAGTGTGTATGACGTGGGGCGTGCTGATGGGCTTAGTAGTGGGTTTATGTCTCTCGGAAATGTAGGTCGCAGAGAGCTTAGCCAGGCTTCTCTAGGGGAGGTGGTCATGTGTCTCTCCTCAGTCAGGACTGCCTGCTGCAGGCATAGCCTGACTAATAGTGACTCAGCAGCAGAGGCCCCTACATCAAAATTGACAGGTTTTCCTTTACCTTGGCAGAAAAGTCAGTCTTCAGAGCTGGGTCAGGGTTGGAGATGGGGATACTGACGTCTGGCCCCCTGTCAAGGATACCCCTGCAAGGGAAGACTTTAGGCAGATGGCTTTGTCTGGGGGCAGGGCTGGGTCGCTTCCTGTGACTGTGGGGCTTGACCTTGCTTGCCAATACCGCCTTCTTATAGGCTTCAAGAAGCTCCATAGTCGCGTTAATTCCACACACAGGAGGTCTAGTGCTATGAAGCCAAGTGAAAACGACGGGGCAGGGTGGGGGGTAGTACCTGGACCATAGGGGCATAGAGCTAAGGAAAAGGGGAGTTCCTGGTCGAGCTTAGCTCTCCTCTGGTCCGAACACATGTGAAATAGTATATTCAGTTCTGGGTACATCTTAGAGGTGAGGAGAGGTATTAGATCCACAAAGATTGCCTTGAAGGAGGTGAGCTTCCCATCATGGACAGTATTCATTCAGAGGCTAGGGAAGCAGTGTTCGGGGCTCCTTGTAGGACCTAAGAGGTGTAAGCACATCCCAGGCAAGGTGTTGTGGGGCAGGCAGGTTTAAATCGCAGTCCACCAAATAAATGATGGTGTATCCACCGCATGGAATGCTCTGCAGCAGTGAGAAGGAACAGGGCAGACGACCCCCATGCGCATGGTGTGGAGTGAACGAAGACATCCATCGAAGAGTGCACGAGGTTATTCCATGTACATATAGTAGACAGGCACACCCAGTTGAATGTGCTGGAGGTCAGGGTCCCTGGCAACTGCCTGTGTGAGGTTGGGTGCAGTGGTTGTGCCTGTGGGGGCCGCAAGCGGGGTGTCCGGGATGACAGCATTGTGTTTCCTGATCTGGGGGCTGGCGACGCAGGTGGGTGCGGCTTGTGAGAAGGATCCAGTAAACTGCACTTAGGATGTGGGTGCTTTTTTTGGTATGCCTGTTATGTATACTTCAGGGAAAAGTGGAAATACAAATAGCCTGAAGATCGCTAACTCCCTCCAGGGCACTAGCACCTGTGGATGTCTGTGCACGGAGCTTCTGGAATTTGCAGATAGAGGTGTCAGAGAGAGACATCTGAGCAAAAGGGAGATGGGATAGTGACTTCTGAGAAGGGGCGAGACGGCCACCCCCCTGGGCGGCTGATGAGGACTGTGTGATATGGAGCAATGGGTTGATTTCCTGTATTTTAAATTTTAAAAATATTTTACATTATTAACTACATTTAGCATTTAATATTTTTAAATGTCCTCAATACCCTGAGAATACGTGCTAGTGACCGCTGAGAGGCCGGTTCTATTTGAAGGGTTTGAGACGCTCCCCAAGCTGCGGTCGCCTGCGGGGCGGGCTGTGGTCGGGACTTTTCTCTGCGGCTCGCACTCAGTGGCTTTTCCAGCAGGGCCACCGGCCGTGTCGCTCACATTTTTTCCAACGTGCTTCTCCCCGCTGACTGTTTCCCGTGCTTCCTCCAGCTGTTTGATCATGTTGCCGAGTGCCTGGGAGACTTCATGGAGAAAAGGAAAATCAAGGACAAGAAACTGCCTGTGGGACTCACGTTTTCTTTCCCTTGTCGACAATCCAGAATAGACGAGGTAAGGACACTCTGGGACTCCTGGGCTCCATGGACACCCCAGAGTGGAAAAGCTAATGAGCCCCTTTTCCTGACTGCTTTTTCTTTTTGTTTATGGGGTGGCCTGTGTGTCTTTTTTTAGAAACGAGAAATTAATGTGAGGTGGTGATATTGTATTTATTTTTTCAATCACTTTAGTGATTTATGTATTTTTGGAAATGAATTGTGCTATTTGTGGCCGTCAGGTGGAGAGAACCATGTATTAAACGCAGGCAGGTGAAGGGAAAAAAAGTAGGGTTAGTGGTGGAGAGAGGTCGGGAAGCCCTTGCTCAGAGCTGTAAGTTGCGGTGTTTGGGTGCCGGGAAGCCATCCTCGTTAGAACGCACCGCTTAGGGTGCCACCGCAGGGGCCAGGGCCAGCTCTCCGTAACCTCTGCTGGGGCGGGGCTCCGGCCCCAGAGAGGGCCTTGGTTCTCTTCTGACCTGCAGGTGACTGGTCGCACCCCCCCACCTCGTTTGTCACTTTTTCCTTCACCGGCTCAGCCAGGAAGGACTCAGGCCTGCCCTGTGCCAGCGTCACAGAGCACTGTGGGAATACAAAATGAGAAGTTGCCACCTCGTTCCTTTTCTACATAGACAGAAAAGCTGCACCCGCCACATACACACAGAGCAGCCTGTGAATAAACTTTTCAGAACAGGAGCTCCGGTAGTCAGCACTATTGAGGGTCCATCAGGTGTTCTAGTGTGCCCTCACAGTTTACACATAACCTTGAAACACCCCCGTGAGCGAAGTGCTTGTGATCCCCAGTTTACAGATGAGGAAGTTGAGGCTCAGAGGAGTTAGGAACCTGCCCAAGGCCACCCAAGCCAGAAGCAGCAGAGCCTGTGTGGGCGACCAGTTCACGGTTCTGCGTACTAGTCACATTTGGGTACAGGTGCCCCCCACGCTTCTGGGCAGTAGCCGTGTACCTCTTTCAGTGGGGTACGTGTGCTCTCCTGGGCTCTGCCTCGTGCCGCTGGGGCCCTTACGTCTGCATAATTAGTGCAATCACAATGTCAGAGCAAGAAGGCATCTGGGAGTTCAGCTGGCCAAGCCCCTCATCAACAAGGTCACAGGACTTATTAAAGGCAGATCTAGGACCAGGATCCCAGGCCCCACCTCCCGCCCAGTAGATCCCTGCTGCCTCACACAGACGTTGCCGTCTCCTCTTTTCTCTCTCTTTCTATCTGCTATTGCGATACCTCCAAGGTATTCAGATCACTGTGGCCTTCAAGGTGTCTTCCCAAACCTTTCACAAAGCCCGTTGTTGGTACCACGTTACTTGACTTGAGAACTGAGACATAGCAGTCACACTCCCTGGGCAGAGATAGTGTGAGACACCCCCTTTCCCACCAGGAGAGGTGGAAATGAAGCTGTTGTGCTTAATGTCACTCATTCGTTAGCAGCTATTGACTGAGTGCCCTCCCTGTGTGGGCTGGGCTAGGCCCTAGGAGAGACCCTGAGCAGACGGTCTGGCCTTCCCCTGGAAGGCACAGTCTTATAGGGAACAAGGCATTATGGGAGTGGGGAGGGAACGTCCCTGGGGCACAGTATCCTCACAGGGTGCAACAGATGTGCCTGGCAGAAGGGCACTGTGGGCAGAGAAGGAGTCAGAGGTGGGGGCCCCACCGGCAGGCCTTGACCCCCACCTGGGGGGTCTTCCTAGACTGGGCTGCACTACCTCCTAGGAAATCAGTGTGTCATAGACTCTACCTACCCAGGGGGCCTGTGCCCACTCCTCCAGGCTGCCTGGGACCTTCAAGAATGTCCAAGTCTAGACTAGCTGCCTTACTCCACAGATGAGCAGGGAGACCCTCAGAGGGGTTAGGGGAGAACTGCCCACAGGGAAATGAGCAGGATTGTGGGAAGAGGACCCAGTCTCCTGATTTCCGACCCCATGTTCTTTCTACAACACCGTGTTCTCAGAATCTGTTTTTTGGGGGGAGTGGGAGTTGAGGGGAAGAAAACAGTGTCCGGGGGCTCTTGGAATGCCCGGTCTAGCTGCAGGCTGTTGCTGAGCAAGGAACCACACGTTCTCCCAAGTACTTGCCCTTCCCACACACCCTGGAGGCTGTGTGGCTCCCACAGCGAGCGTGCTGTGCTCGGGTCACACACAACCCCCAGCTGACGGCCTGACAGCAGCTCTTCCCAACCTGCCATGTTACTCACAGCGACTTTTTCCATTCAGAGAAAAACATTCAAGTGTAGCAATTACTTTTCTTCTCTAGTATCTTTAACTTTTTTTAAATTCAAAAGCAATTTGTAAAACTATTGAAATAATATAAAGAGATAAAGCAAAAAGTAAAATTTTTATCCTTTTGTATTCCCAAGTGAATAACCATTGGATGTCTATCCTTCTTGAGGCTTCTACATTGACGTATAATCAGAAATGGGTCATATTGTAGAAACGGTGGAGTCGCTGCTTTCAAAGGGGAGTTAGATTCCAAAGGGGGGGAAGAGACATACATCATTACACGTGGGCCTGCCTCTTCGCAGCTCCTTAGCCAAGAGTTGTCTTAGCGTTTTCTCGTCTCAGTTTGGCTCTTTCTTTTCTTGGGGGTGTGCAGGTGAGGTTAGTTATGAAAGTGGGGCGCGGTGATCTAGTAATAACTGGATTTTCCCTGTTCTCTTTTCCCATGAAGTCTGGCCGAGCAGGTGACATCCACATGGATTTGCGCACCGGGTGACTCTCCTGTAGAGGTCACTTGCTGTGTTCTGGTGTGTGCTGCAGGGTTCTTCCCATGGCAGCCACCAGAGAAATCTATTGTGTAGGTAGCTGAACAGGAAGTGGGGCAGCCTGGACCTGTCACCCAGTGTGATCTGGAGCCAGCTACTTGGTCCCTCTGGGCCTCTGCTTTGTCACTGTCCTCCGCCAGGGCGTGGGGCTTCTGGAGCCCTCCCACCCTTCTTTGTCTAACCCCACCCATCTGCTCTCCTCTGCAGGGCGTTCTGATCACCTGGACAAAGCGATTTAAAGCGAGTGGAGTGGAAGGAACAGACGTGGTGAAGCTGCTTGACAAAGCAATAAAAAAGCGTGGGGTAACTTCTCTCTAGGCTTTGGCTCTGTGGGGGGGTAGGGGTGTGTGAGGGGAGAGCTGTGTTCTAAAACACACTGAGGCCCTTTTGGAGGTAGGGAGGGGGCAGTAGTGCATGACTTGAGGCATCACGTGGGAAGTCTTGAAGGCCCAGGCAGTTGAGTGAGCAGTAAGAGTAGTCGGTCCAGGAGGTTGGGAGTGGTTGAAACAGAGCTCTTTGAGGTGCTGCCCAAAGGAGCCCAGCCCTTGGGAGGGCTGGCCCCCTTCTGACAGAGGAAGGCTGGACGTATGCTGGACATATGCGCAGGGAACCAGGTGGTCAGGTGCCGCCTGCCGAGGCTGGAACTGGGGCAGTCAGCATGTGGATTTGCAGAGGGGCTGTGGCTCTTTGTATACAGTCTACTCTGAATACAATCTTTTTATTTATTTTTTTAATCATCACCCGAGGACTTTTTTTTTTCCCCCCCGAGGACATTTTTTCATTGCATTTTTAGAGAGACAGGAAGGGAGAGAGAGAAACATTGATGTAAGAGAAACATCAATTAATTGACCCTCTTGTATATGCCCTGACCATGGATCAAACCTGCAACCTGGGTATGTTGCCCTGACCAGGATTCGAACCTGTGACCTTTCGGTCTATGGGACAGTGCTCCAACCAACTGAGCCATACTGGCCAGGGCCGTTCTGAGAAGAATCTTATCCCAGATAATGAAGGGGACCCTTCAGTTTCCATCATTCAATCCACCTGATCTAGTTAACTTGAGTGCCAGCCGTGATGAAAGCAGCCCCACCTGCAGGAGCAACGGTGGCCATGAGCACCACTCTCTCTGTACATTTGTGATCTCTGCTCCCACGTGTGTGAGTGGAGGTGACGCCCTGTTATCTGTCCCCAGGATTACGATGCCAACATTGTGGCTGTGGTGAATGACACGGTGGGGACCATGATGACCTGTGGCTATGACGATCAACAGTGTGAAGTTGGCATCATCATTGGTAATTTCCACCCTTTGCCTTGTCCCCTCCAGCAGGCACCACCTCCTCTCTGTGACTTCGTGTGGTCACAGCTTGGGTCTTGTCTCTCTCCAAGGCACCGGCACCAACGCGTGCTACATGGAGGAGCTGCGGCACATTGACCTGGTGGAAGGCGACGAGGGGAGGATGTGCATCAACACCGAGTGGGGGGCCTTCGGGGACGACGGGGCCCTGGAGGACATCCGCACTGAGTTTGACCGCGAGCTGGACCGGGGGTCTCTGAACCCAGGGAAACAGCTGTGAGTCCCACCCCCCTTTCCATACTAGTCATATGCATGGCTTAGGAGACACTTATAAGAGTTAGGGTGGGAGATGAAAGGGGCAGAAAGCCAGGCGATCACAAAGGGAAAAGCCCACCAGATTCGCATTGTCTCACTCCTTTGGAGAGAGACACAGCTATGGAGCCTGCAGTCTGGCCCCTGCAAGCTCTGGATTCTGGCTCAGGGCTGCACACAGGCCGTTCCAGTAGGTACTTGGGGTGGCGTCTGGGCAGGTCGGACTCAGGAGGGCTCTCCTGCCAGGGATCCTCAACACAGCCATGGCTGGGATAGACCTGTCTGGTCGTGTCAGGAGCAGGAACAATGGGAGCTGTGTTTCTCTGTGCTCGTGTTGACGGATGAGGGAGGGCCGGGTGCTCAGGTCCCAGTAGCATCCCTGGCTCCCGGATCTGCCTCTGAACGGAACAGATTGTTTTGCTGTGTCACAGCCAGCTCTGGGTATGCCAACGGGGCTCCCTTGGAGGCCAGGCCGGCCGCCCGGATATGGACCTGCCTCTTTGATCTGTCCTGCTCCAGGTTTTCTCTTGGCCTCTGGTCAGCCAGGACTCAGGCCTGGGTCTGGCTCCAGTCTGGCATGGAGGCCTAGTTTGTGGCAGCCTGGGCTCAGTGTGACCGCTGCTGTTACAGAGTCCACACCTCATGCCACACCTCACAGGGAGGCGAGAGGGCAGATTTACTCTGTGACTGGCCTGTGGCTGAATGTGACCAGGGCAGTGAGGTGTGCCGATTGGCTTTAAGCTACTTGGAGCGCCCCCCTGGAGTTGAGGCTGAGGTCAGTGGGGGAGAATTGGGTTCCTCAAAGCAAATCTTCTTGGTCCTTTTGGCTTGAGAGGGAGAACACGAATGCCAGGGAGGTGACCTGTGACAGGTCCCATGGGAATGGCTGCATTTCAGGCCTGTCATCTACTCAGCATTTCCTGTGAGAAGACACTTACCTTTCTGACCTGGGAAATGGAGACAATGCTTCCTGGCCACCTCCTTCCCACAGCACTTGGTGATCTCCCTGAGAGAGCGATGGGGATGAAAGCCCTTTAAAAAGTACAACATAAAGTTTTGTAAGAGATTATCGTATTCTGCTCATTTCCAAATCCTAACATTCCCCCAACCGCAGGCAGCCTTCCCTGCCTGCCCCTGGGGTGCTCTCCTGTTGCCCACCCTGGGGACAGGTGTGGGCTCTGGATGACCCCTTGCCCCACCCCCTTGTTTAATCACACAAGTGCCTGGTCTTGCCTGCTGGCGGGACTGTGAGCTGGTGAGGGATGAGGCCTTGTCTCCTTCTGTGTCTGTTCCACTCCCCATGAGTTGGCCCAGCAGTGGGTATGTAGGGAGGACCTGACAAGCCTGGTACTTTTCTCCTGCAGGTTTGAGAAGATGGTCAGTGGCATGTACCTGGGGGAGCTGGTTCGACTGATCCTGGTCAAGATGGCCAAGGAGGGCCTTTTATTTGAAGGACGGATCACCCCAGAGCTGCTCACCAGAGGGAAGTTCAACACCAGTGATGTGTCAGCCATTGAAAAGTAGGTGTCACCTCTTCAGGCTCTCTGGAGAGTCCTGGGGGCGGAAGAGTGACGGGTCCCTTGTTACCGCTTGAGTCCTGGTGTGGTGGGGCTCTCCCTCAAGAGCGCCAGGGCTTTCTGGGTCTCTCTCTCCTCTCTTCGCTGTCCCCTCCTGGGCTGGTCTCCCTGCAGGTGCCTCGGTCAACTCATTAAAGAATGTTCTAGTTAGCAGTGTATACTTCATGGCTGATGTAGTTACAGAAGCAGCCTCTTGTCCTTCACTCTGCCCCCCTTCTCCCCTTTCCCCCACAACAGGGTGAGAGTAAAGAACATTCTAGTAGTGAACGAGGAGCTGACTGAGCCTGGAGTCTGGATTTGGAATTCTTCCTTGGGATATCTGGACCTTCACCAGACTAGGCTCCAGGGAACCCTAGTGACTCAAGATAATTAGGTGCTCCCTACAGAAAGGGTTCTGTGGCCCACAGCACTGGGAAATCCTGCGTATTCATCCTCCCCTGGAGATTTACAGTATCATTAGCATATTAAAGAAAACCCCGGTCACTTTGGCGAATAGCCAGAAGAAGCGTTCCCTGGCACAAGTCTGAGAAATATTGGTTGACAGAGGAGACAGGACAGATAAACACAAAACGACGGAGCCCAGCCAGCAGCCTGACAGCTGCCTTTTGACCTCAGCATAAGAAACCCAGACTCTCTGCTGAAGCTGTTATTTGCAGGCCTTCACCCTGAGAAGGAAGAAGGTGAACTTGATCCCGTGGCAGTTTGACATAGTTAGGCGCCTCCGTGTCTAAAGGACTCCTGTCTCGTGGCTGGCGTCCAAGTGCCACCAGATTTGATTCCTGGTTTGGGAGATTCCATGTAGTCATGGGGGGCCACCTGCTTCAAAGTTAGGCTCGGCTTCGTGCTAGAAATGCCCTTTCATCTCCGCACTAAGGGGTCATTCCCACGGTCCCTGCTGTGGTCCTGGAAGTTCAGAGAAGCCAGCGGCTTCAGAGCCCAGGCTCCTGGGAGAAGATGCTCATCAGCTCCCTTTGTGGTTAGGAGGCAGACAGAAGTGGGAAGGAATTTATCTGGACCTGCTTTCTGTCACGTGATGTGCTGGTGTTTGTCCTAGGATCACTGTCCTTCGGCAGTGACTGGTGCAGACCGTGAGCAGGCAACTGAGTTTCCAACCGTCTTCTCAAGTCCCCTGGTCAGCTGCTGGGGAGGGCAGGGGAGGAGAGTGGGAGGCTCATGGCTTGTCTTCAGAGTCATTGACAAAGCCAGGAAATGCCTGCCTTCCTCTTGGCCTGTGTCCGGTGTTGGTTCTTTGGTGACCAAGAAACAAAAACCCGCTTGAGCCCCAGCTGAAGAAAGCATGTGTATTGCAACAAGACTATCTCCGAAGTGCCTGCCAAAAACGTTCTGCCAGGGCAGATGTTAGAAGCTTTCTCTTTAAAATCCGCAACAAGTCAGTATCACCGTTTTTGCTAGTCTTAGCTAGCGTTTAAAACAATGATAAAGAGATGAAGGGGAAGAAACTACAGGCACAAGAAGCGGAAAAGGAGGAGGTGAAGCTGCCGTCACCTGCAGATGGTAATGGCCTGTAAAAAGCACCCAAACAATCGAGGCGAGTGAATAGGACAACGGGCGGGTGGGGAGATGTCTGGAGAGAAGATACCCAAGTCAATTCAATTCCTGTGTATTGGCAATAATGAAAATATGTACATATGTTTAAAATAAACCTGTTATTTTAAAACACTTTGAGATTTACAGAAAAGTCACAAGGATAATACACAGTGGTCCCACAACCCCTCACAGTTTTCCCCATTGTGAACATCATACTTTACTATGGTATGTTAAAGAAAAAAGAGAGACTGTGTATTTTTAAAAGACACCATCCATAATGGTAGCAAAACTATAAAGTTCGTTGGAGTGAACTCAACAATAGATATAAAAAGCATGTAGGCAGAAAATTAAAACCCGACTGTAATACACCGAGGAAGAATGTGTAAGCATCCAGGGGAACTCTTAGACTGGAAGAGCAGGCGATTCCCCAAGGCCGCCTGAGCCCTGAGCCCTGAGCCCTGGGGTGCAAGCAGCTGTTTCTCCACCTGTGCAGAGACCACCTGGTCTTGCCTCTCCACCCCTCCCATGTGCATGGCACACCCAGCGTCCTGTAGTTTTTCCTTCTCCTACCTGTTGTTTCTTTATGGGGGAACACCCTGCTCACACTCCTTTCAGGCGTTCCACTGTCTTCATACCAGGCCATCCACACATGGTGAATGGAGTTCACCTTTCCAGGACCTTGGAACCTCAGGGCTGTGCACTGCCTGGTAAGGTCCTGAACTCACAAGTATTGGCCTCTAACTTCATAGGAATAAGGAAGGCCTCCACAATGCCAAAGAAATTCTGACCCGCCTGGGAGTGGAGCCATCTCACGACGACTGCGTTTCGGTCCAGCACGTGTGCACCATTGTCTCCTTCCGCTCTGCCAACCTGGTGGCTGCAACGCTGGGTGCCATCTTGAATCGCCTTCGGGATAACAAGGGCGTCCCCAGGCTGCGGACCACGGTTGGTGTCGACGGGTCTCTTTACAAGACGCACCCACAGTGAGTCTGCCCTTCGCTATCATTGGCACCCAGTACCCATCTGGGCTAAGGACCTTCTCCAGGGGTCAGGCTTTTGCACCTAGTGAAGGTTTTGTTGGGCAGACAAGACAATACCCAGGTCTGGGCAGAAGGGTCTGAGTTGCCCACTTGGGAAGTGTCCTGCCCTCAGCCGTCTCTCACCGGTGTTTCTGCGCTGCGCTGTCACCTCTCCTCGTTTCCTAAGTCTCATTAGAGATGTCTGTAGCTGCCAGGAATGCGGGTCTGTATCTTCAGTTCTTCCTCTGGTCCTCATTTCAGCAGGGACCTTTGTTCTTACTGTAGCTTGGGACAGAGATGCAGCACCCACATTTAGAAGCACCTGTGAAAGTCCCCTCAGGCATTATCTTTTTACCTGGGCAACTTGGTGACACTTGGCCTCTGAGAGCCAGAGAGTGTGTAAGCTGTAAGCAGTCCCCATTGATGACAGGGCCTCGTCACCGCGCTGCCTTCTGGGGCGCCTCAGCTTCATGAGCCTAGTTGGGCCACTTAAGAACATGGCTTTCCCCTTTTGAAAGGCCCAAGGTGAATGCTAGGTCTTTGTACACTAAGTTTTAACGAGAACTGCCTATGACAGGATTGTGTACGGGGTCTCAGATGTTTTTCCCACTAGATACGTGATGTGCATGCGAAGAGGCCTTGTAGGCAGATGCTGGGCCTTCACACCCAGTGCTGGTGCCAGTTACATGAACGCTGGCGTACCCTGCAATAGCTCTGTGTGGCCGAGGGCGTGGGCTTTGAGCAAGTTAGACATTGATACAGGGATATCATTTTATTTCTTTGCATTTTTCAAGTATTTGTATATCCTTGACAATGAAACTAGCTATTTTGGAGGGGGATATTTCTTGGCAAAGCTTTAGAAAGAAAGCTTAGAGATGTGCAGCACTGCATTTAAAATGTTTTTCTAAATTGTGACAAAAACATATAGTATAAAATGTACTACCCTCCCCATTTTTGAGTGTACAGTTCAGTAGCATTAAGTCCGTCCACGCTGTTGAGCCTCTGTCAACACCAGCCATCTCCAGAGCTCTGTCTCAACATCACATTGAAAAGAAATAACGTTGGTTAAATGTTTCTTATTTCAGAAGTAACATGTATTTGGTATAAAAATTGGAGATAATTCAAAAAACTCCGTGGAGAACAGAAGTCATGTTCAGTCCCACCCCCACCCCCCCGCCGGAGTGTTAACGTTTTGGGGGTTCTGGCTCCCGTTTCCTTTGGCAGGCAGCCGTCCCCACGGACAGCAGCCCACAGCCTCTGGGACAGTCTCTGTCTCAGCGGGTCCTGTCCTCGCGTCCTCTTCTGGCCACTCAACAATGTCCGGACTCTCGGGGGCAGGGGGAAAGAAAGAGCTGAGCGAAGAGAAAACGCAAGAGCGATGATTTATTAAGCCCTTTTTCTTCAGTGTCAGTTACTGAGCTAAGCATTTAACGAGCCCATTTAGTTCTCACCACATCACTGTCACCCAGACGCTGTCATCCTCAGTGACTCCAAGCTCAGTCGTGGGCCCAGGGTCACCTGGTGTGGGGGGGGTGGAGCTCCCTCACCGTGTATCCTGGTCAGACTTCCGGGCCCTGGGCCCCTGAGCACTGCGCTGTATTATTGTCCCCTTGTCACGGTGGAGGACAGAATCCTGTTTGGACCCTGAATTTCTGTATTCAGTGCCCACGTAATAATGAGAGCCCTCTTTTTGTATGTGTGACCGTGGATGATATTTTTCTTCTTTACTCGTCTGCGTTTGTTAACTTTGTTAGAGTGGATGTGTATGGCTTGTGCAATGAGAAAGCAAGTGTAGAAAATGGAGTGAAAGTGTGGAAAAGAGAGAGGGGTGCCAGAGCTTCCCGACAGGGGGCTCAGTCCCACTGTGTGGCTGCTCCCCCCAGGTATTCCCGGCGTTTCCACAAGACTGTGAGGCGCTTGGTGCCCGACTGCGATGTGCGTTTCCTCCTGTCGGAGAGTGGCAGTGGCAAGGGGGCGGCCATGGTGACCGCAGTGGCCTACCGCCTGGCTGAGCAGCACCGGCAGATAGAGGAGACCCTGGCCCACTTCCACCTCACCAAGGAAATGCTCCTGGAGGTGAAGAAGAGGATGCGCGCCGAGATGGACATGGGGCTGAGGAAGAAGACAAATGATAAGGCCGTTGTCAAGATGCTGCCCTCCTTCGTCCGGAGCACCCCAGACGGGACTGGTGAGGGCTCTGCCGGGGGCCGGTGTGCCCTCCTGCTTCTCATACTGATGACCAAGTCACAGCGGGGCCACGGGGAGGCTGGCTTCTCCAGTGGTGCAGTTACACTGGGGTTGCATGAGTTTGGGGAGAACTGGGCACTCACTCTAACTCGCTGTTCCATTGTTAACCTCCGACTGCCCGCGTGTGCCTTAGGGCAGTTGGCTTCCCCTGGTCGGGCCTCCTGGGCAGTGCCGTCGCTAAAACCGCAGCCCTGCTGCAGTTACCGAGTGTTCTTAAAGGACGGAAGCTGGACAGCCCGCGTCACTGAGATGTTCGCTTACGAATGCAGTACACCGGCAGATGGGTAGACACCTGTGCGCCCCTCCTGAGTCCTGGCCGGGTGTGCATGAGGCAGACAGCGGCCTAGGGATTTTCACACCCAGGCAGATTGGAGAATAGAGTTCAGCCCTTAATGCTGACCTTGCTGGGTGCCATTGGCCTGAGGCCTCTAAGGGCTTTTCCAGTGGGTCCTCGGAGTAATGAACGTTTGTGGTAGGAATATGCCCTTTGTATAAGTTACTTAATACTACTGCATTATCAACCACCCTGAAACTTAGTGCTTTAGAACAGTAACCATTTATTGTTGATCCTGAGTGTGTGTGGGCAACAATTTATTATTGCTTGGCTGATCTTTGCTGGACTCATTCGTGTGTCTGCCCTGGTGGGTCACTGGTGGGTCAGCTGATGGCCTTCCCTCACACGTCCAGCAGTTGGTTGGCATCAGCTGGGGTGCAGGAGCACTTGGCCATGTGTCTCATCCTCCAGCAGGCCACTGAGCTTGTTCACGTGATAGCAGCAGGGTCCATAGGGAGAGGGAAGAGTTTCAACCCTCTGGGAGGTATAGACCAGGATCGGCTCAGTTTTGCTTCTGCCACTGTGTTGGCCGAAGCCAGTCATAGGCCGGGCCAGATCCCAGGGGAGGAGAAATAGACCCGCCGTTTGATGGGAAGACCGCGGAGTCACTTTGCAAAGAAGCATGTGGAGAGGGAGGGGCACGATTGCAGCCATGCCGGCGGGCACTCTGTGCACTGACACACTTATGTTGTTTCTGTGCGAGGTTCCCTGTAAGCGGGTGGTTGTTGCTGGGCTCTTTAGTCACCCTGGTGAAGTTAGTTTGTGTGTGGTGACAAGCGGCTCATCCATGGGGCCTTTCGTCCTAGTGTGGCTCAGAGGCTGTGGTGGTCAGCGAGTTAGTGCCCACCCCTCCCTCAGCCTGACCTGGGTGCTGGACGAGAGACTTACAGCTTCTCTCCTTTATTTAATATGGGGGTGTGCCCTTGAAAGTTTGTAGTCTTAGGGTCACTAGCTGCCGTGAGGCAGTTAGCTGTTTTTGAGATTCTTTCTTTTTAAGGGTTTATTTATTTATTTTGGAGAGAAGGGAAAGGAGGGAGAAAAAGAGGGAGAGAGATAGCGGGGTGAGACAGAAGCGTCGATTGGTGGTCTTTGCACACGCCCTCGCTGAGACTGAACCCGCAACCCGGGGCATGTGCCCCGACACGGAGTGCGTGAGGAATCGAACCTGTGACCTCGTGCTTTGCAGGACGGTGGCCAGTGAACTGAACCACACCCGTCAGGGCTGTTTTTGACATTCTTTATGTTCTTGACTATGACAGAGCATGGTGACTTCCTGGCCCTGGATCTTGGAGGCACGAATTTCCGCGTCCTGCTGGTGAAAATCCGCAGTGGGAAGAAGAGAACGGTGGAAATGCACAACAAGATCTACGCCATCCCCATTGAGATCATGCAGGGCACTGGGGAAGAGGTGAGACGGTTTTGCTTTTACATCACTGTGGTGTGCATGTGTCATGCACACGGCCAGTGGCAGTGGTGGTCCCCCAAACCTGCCATGCAGTGTCCGAAGCTGTGCAGTTGTGTCCTCGTGGCCGGGCAGCATCAGGTACTTTCGGCCAAGCTGGGCTTACGATGCTCAGGTGCTGCAAAGGTCCCAGAGAGGGGGACTCGCTCTGCATGTGTCAGGGTTTGTGCCTCTGTGCGTGCGTGTGCACGCACATGTGTGCATTTGGACAAGTGCACCAAAAGTGCGAAGCCA
Source organism: Macrotus californicus (assembly GCA_007922815.1). NCBI lineage: Eukaryota > Metazoa > Chordata > Mammalia > Chiroptera > Phyllostomidae > Macrotus > Macrotus californicus. Next base: position 90,352 of record VMDR010002137.1, read on the forward strand.
GAGAGTGCACACAGAATCCCTTCTTCTCTCCTAAAGCTGTTTGACCACATCGTCTCCTGCATCTCCGACTTCCTGGACTACATGGGGATCAAGGGCCCCAGGATGCCTCTGGGCTTCACGTTCTCGTTTCCCTGCAAGCAGACGAGCTTGGATGAGGTGAGTCAGACACTGGGCAGCCCCGACTGTCCCGGCCAGCATGGGCTGGCCCTTGAGGCTTTCTGCAGCCTCATTGTCACCCCTCGATAGCAGGTGTGGCTCACATGTCACAGTGGGTTGACCCAAGCTTTATGCCACACCCCCCATTACATTTTAAGACTCTTCTTTTATCATTTAAGGCTTTTATCTTTGCTGGGAAGCCTTGTCCTCCAGACTGAAAGAATCTCAGCCTCCTCTAGATTCCCTGTTCCTTCGAATGCTGCCCATTATAGTACTTTTTACAGTTGTTAGTGATTGTGTCTTTCTTTTCTGCTCTGTTGTATGCTTCTTGAGTGAGGACCTTTGTCCCTCACATGCTCTAGCACAGAATTCTGTCAGAAGAAATACTTTATAAATAAATGTTTGTTCAATAAATGGGATGCAACAGGGTCCAAGATCAGGGCTTGAGCGCCTGCTGAGTACTAAGAGCTGGGTAGAGCCGAAGGCTATGGTGTCTGTCCTCAGGGGGCCCCCGGTCTGGAGGATCCTGGCCCTACACCAGCAGTCCCGCACTGCGCTAAGCGCTGTCGGTGGGTGGGGGCATATCCTGTGCAGAGGGAACCGATTTTGCAGTCACAGAGGCAGGACCAAGCCTGTCCTGCTGGAAGAGCCACAGTGCCCGTGTGTGCCGCAGGTGGATGTGTGGCTGGTGAGAGGCCCTGGAGGTGGTGTTACATCACTCTTGGCTTTGGGTCAGGGTCTGAGTTCCATGATGGGCAGAGCTAGGGGAGCTGGTAGAGCTGCCTGCCTCCGAAGCCAGTTGGTGCAGGCACAGGGCTGACTGGAGGCTGTTTTCTCTGAAGGCCTTGCGGGCGTCCGCAGTTGGAGAGGTGGGGACTTGCTTTCTGCAGTTCATTTACGCACCCACCTCCTGTATAACTGCAGTCCAGGCAGACCTCAGTCTCACGTTAGGGAGCCACAGTGTGAACTAAAAATTTGCATTTCACCACTTAGGTTGTCGGCGGACTGTTCCCCAGGGGACCTAGTTGGTTATATCTGGGGGCAGCACCTTTAACCTTCTATGCCTCAGTTTCTCCATCTGTGAAATGGGGGCTATAAACCAGACTGCTGCGAGGATGGTGCAGAAGGGTTCGGCCTACGGAGTACTATTAGTATTGTGTGAGTTTGTGGCTCAGAGTTTTGCGTTCTGCTCCTGAGGGTTAATTACCCAGCACTCCCCTGGTGCCTTTCCTGTTGCAGGGAATCTTGATCACCTGGACGAAGGGGTTTAAGGCCACTGACTGCGTGGGACACGATGTAGTCACCTTACTAAGGGATGCGGTCAAGAGGAGAGAGGTAACTATTAAAAAGATGTTTTCAACAATCTTTCTGTGGTTTCGGGTTATAAAAATCATACTTGCTCATCATAAAGACTTTACACAATCCAGAAGCATGTGACGTGGGTAGAAAGTTGCCCCAACGGTCAGCAATAAAACAGAGGTGAACAGTTTTGAGTTGTTAAAAGGATAGTTTTAAAAGGTAAGATCATAACTCTCCTACAGATTGGAAAAGGGGACAGCAGTCCCTGACAGCTGGGCACAGCCTGGCACCCCCAGTCAGACCATGGTGTCCTCCCGTGGGACACAAACATCCTTACAGCCACTCCCTGACCGTGGTGGAACCAGACAAGGATAAGGGTGCTCCCTCGTCACAGCAGAGCCCAGCACGCACTCGGAGGACTGCCCTGCTTGCCGACAGCATCCACCCCAGACCAAAGCCCCGCTCCTCGGAGCCCTCCCCAGAACGACCGGCCCAGGCTCCGGCCCTGTGGTCAGTGCTCTCTGACACTGTCCGAGCTGCCCGCAGGGGAGTGTGCCCCAGGGCTGCAGCCCGTTGGTGGTCCGGTGTTGTTCCCCTGTGGCTCTGTTTCTGTTGGCCTTCGGCTGTACAAGACTGGCACAATAGAAAACGAAAGATTCCTGAGATTTTATTTAACTCAATTAGAGAAATCAGTAAGAAGTTTAAATAAATTAGTTCAAACATTTCCAGTTTAAGAGCAGACAAATACACAGGCAGGGAGACGGAAAGGAAGGGGTTTGAGAGAGGGATTGGTTGCGCCTGGACGAGTGTGCTAGACAGCAGGTAACGGGTCATTGAAAAGAAACCTGATGATATACTTTTGCCCACCTCACAACTCTTTTGTTTAAACAGGATTTTATTTACTTATTTTTAGAGAGAGGGGAAGGGAGGGAGGAAGAGAGGGAGAGAAATATCAATTGGTTGGTTGCCTCTCATACACGCCCTGATGTGGGACCGAACCCACAACCCAGGCAGGTGCCCAGACCAGCAATCAAACCGGTGACCTTCCACTTTACGGGATGACACCCAACCAACCTAGCCACATCGGTCAGGGCCCATTTCACAGCTCAATGTTAGTGTTCTTTCACATGTATGTACCAGCACACATTAAAAAAAAAAAGGGAATCCTACCATTTGTACTATTATTTTACAACTTGCTTTATTCATTTTCATTTTTAAAGGTTTTTATTTACTTTTAGAGAGAGGGGAAGGGAGGGAAAAGGAGAGAATCATTAATCTATGAGAGACACGTTGATCGGTTGCCTCTCACATGCCCCAGTGGGGGACCTGGCTGACAACCCAGGCACGTGCCCCAACTGGGAATCGAACCTGCGACCTTTTGGTTCACAGGCCAATGCTCAATCCACTGAGCCACACCAGGCAGGGCGTTTTTCTCGTTTAATGTGAAACAGGCATCGTCTCATGTCACACGTAGACCAACGTCACTCTTTTTCTTGGCTGTACAGGATCCCCATGTTTGTCTGAGCTGCGGTTTACATAACTCCTTTGGATCTGTGTTTGCGTTGTTTCCCGTTCTGACTCCTACAAGTCATGTAGTACATATCCTTGTGCAGGTACCTTCCTGCGTGGCTAATTCCGAAAGATAGATTCTGGGAAATAGGCTTGGCATGATCCTTTTGCCCTCTGAAAGGCTGTAACGCTTTAAACTCCCAAGAGAAAGCTTTCTGGCTAAGTCCCTTGTCTTTTGTCCATTCAGTAGTTCCCTCAAAACCATCTGTGAGATGGGTAGAACGCTCCTGTTCTTTAGATCTCAGACTTGAGGCACATCGTTCATAGTAGGCGTTTCGTCAGTGAGGGAGCATTTCATTGCCTTTTATAGGCTGGTAAGAAGACTCTTTCAGATGGTGCCCCGGCAGCTCTCTGACCGATGTGTAGCCTGGGGGAACCTGTGGAACTCAAGCCAGGCAGTGCTCTCTGCCCCCCCCCCCAACCCCAAAAGCTAAAGCGTGTTTCTTTTATCCCAAAGGAATTCGATCTGGACGTGGTGGCCATCGTCAATGACACAGTGGGCACCATGATGACCTGTGCTTATGAGGAGCCCACCTGTGAGGTTGGACTCATTGTAGGTGGGTGTCCTCGAAGGCCTCTCTCCTTGGGGCAAGGATGGCTGGGTTTTCCTGTTTTGTGGAGCCTTGAACCTGCAGCCCAGCCCTCTACGTGAGACCGTGTATCTGTATGGTCTCCTTTCCACCTCCAGAGCTGTATCCTGGACCAAGACTACAGAGCCCTCTGGGAGCCCCCCACCCCCGCCCCCAATGTTGATTGTGATCAAACTGTCAAGAAGGCAGCTTTCCGGGAATGAGATCTCAGATGGCTCACAGACACCATGGCTGGGGTGGGAGCACCTGGAGCTGGCCTGGCCTCCCTGGCAATCCTTGAGCTTGTGTGGAGAAGCTGCAGCAGGTGTTGCCAGGCCTGCCACTGGGCAGGAGGAGGAGCCCTCCTCCCGTCCTGACCGAGGGAAACCTAGAGCAGTTTTGGGTGCTCTTTGACCTTTAGCAGCCACTGTCTGTGAGCAGTCCGGGGTCGCTGAAGCGGGTTGGGAAGGGTTATCTGTTGGCTTTGCCGCTGTTCCCTTATAGCCCAAGCGCTTTAGGGGCTTGGGTCTTGTGAGCACATAATCCCTGAAGCATATTGATTTGAGCTGCTGACGAAACCCTTTGTCTAACTGGACCTGCTCCTGGTGTCAGGGATTCTGGGAAAAGGTCCCTGTTTCTTAGCTGGCGTCTGCAGACCCAGCTTGGACAGGGAAGGGTGCAATCTGCTGCCTGGGCCTTTCTCTTGGAGTGTCTAGGATAAAGCCCCCAGCAGGCTACCCAGACGGTGCCAGGAAGACCTTTTCATTTGTTAAACCGTTTTTGGTTCCTAGGGAAATACAAAAAAAACGAGGGAGCAGCTCTGGGTGAAAGGCTTTTGGGGGCCTGGCTTTGGGGCTCATTTGTTGTTTCTTCTTTCTTTTGCAAAGCTTGGTTTCTCCACCCAGCCCCTCCCTGTCTTCCCTCATGAATGGGCTTGGGCGTGAAAAGCAAAGCCAGAGTGACACAGCACATTCCCCACCTCGGGGCCAGGCCTCACCTTCCGCCTGGAGGGTCAGGGAAGCCCCATTAGCTGTTTCTGGCAGCGGAGAAGTGGGGGGTGGGGGTGGGGCCGAGGAAGGGCGAGGCTCTGCACAGCTCCAGCCGCATTCAAAGCCACATTTTCCTTCTGTCAGTTGATCTCTGCGGCTCAGCACTTCCATGGGCACAAACGTAGTTCTCCTGTTCTGACTTTCTTTGCACCCACTTCCATTTTCAGTTTTACACTCTTTCTTACAGAACTCCTTGGTTAATTGGTAGGTTTTTAAATTTCCCGTCCGTTCCCCAAGGCAAGGCCAGTGAGCACAAGCTTGGGCATGGCCAGGATTAAAAGGGCTGTGAAAGCTTGAGACCCTCCCTCTCGATTTCTGTACTGGACTCCTCACGGATGAGAGCAGCAGGCGGTTTGTGGTCCCACCCAGTCCTGGGGGGGGCCACAGGCAGAGGAGCCCTGCTCTGGGGGAGTTCAGGGTTGGAAATCAGGCTCCTGAGCCATGGAGCCCATTGTCACAGTGTGCGGGGCACCCATGCAGGTGGCCCTTGGAGAATCGTCAGATTTTCAATGAAGTCTGTGATACCAAATGGTGCGGAATCATCCCTTTAGAAAGGCACCCTTGAAAAGCTCAAGACAATGTCCTCCAGTGTCTAACTGTGGGCTTCGTTCTGGAACACTTGGGAGAGTTTCCAGAGCAGGCATGGTTCATGACCATCTTTCATAAGACCAGTGGACACCCATGGTATGACAGTAGACAGCCCCCCAGTGTAATATTGAGCGTGTTTGTGTCGTGTGTGTGAAGAAAGAGAGAGAAATATCCTCCCAAGGTGAATATTGCCTAACTGCCCACTATTGAAGACACATTTCTGTATTACAAGAACATCTATTAAAATAAATATAGCCCTACCTGGGAAGGTAAACAGAGGGGGCTCTTGGTGTTGATGTCTTAGTATAAAGTAAATGTTCTCTCTGGATGGTTTGACTCTGACTCTCCTTTTATATTCTGAGATTTTTTCTGGAAAGCATTAGGAAGGCAAAGCTGTTACTTTGTTCATCTCAGAAACGGCCCCAGTCTGGAATCCCAGGCCGCAGGCCAGTCATATGTGCAAACATCCCCCCTCGTGTGTTTCAGGGACGGGCACCAACGCCTGCTACATGGAAGAAATGAAGAACGTGGAGATGCTGGAAGGGACTGAGGGGCGAATGTGCATCAACATGGAGTGGGGTGCTTTTGGGGACAACGGGTGTTTGGATGATATCAGAACACAGTATGACAGGATGGTGGATGAATATTCTCTAAACTCTGGGAAACAGAGGTAAGTCTGCCTATCAGAGGAGACACACAGGGGGTCAGGACGGGGAGGGGGTTCTGCCTGCTAACAGTCAAAGAAGTTTCTAGTAGGAGGGGTGGGGTCTATACAGAGGCTCAGACACAGGTCCCTCCTTGAGTTTCCTTCTGACCTTGGTTTTTGGCCCCAGGGGAGCAGGAATGAGGGATGGGCCCCTGACATGGTATAAGAGGGCCCAGGTTGCCCATTGATGTCCTCTTCAGGGGCCTCCTCTGGGGACAGAGTCAGGGTGGCCACACCCCTTCCATCAGTGACCATGTTCAACCCAGAGCATTCTAGCCTTCCCCTTGGTCTGTTTCTTCTCCATCAAAGTAATGGAAACCTTGGTCAGTAGTTTTTGGCTTGTTCAGTGGAAGTAGAACACACTTGACCTGCAGATGTCAAAGGACAAGGACAATTCAGATCTGGCCAGTGGGGTTGGGGAGGGGCATGGGGGCCTTCCCCGCAGGGTTGAGGCAGGAGGCTCAGCTCAATTCATCCTTCCCGTTAGCAGACCTCCTGCACTGCCTAGTGGCTGTTTGGAGCTTTACAGCTTGGGTCTCGGGGACCCTCCCATCTCTAGCTCCCAGGATTCAGAAGGTCCTCTGCCAGCACCAGGATGCATAGGTCCAATCGTGTCCCCAGGAGCAGAAAGAAGGGCTGGGTAGTACCTCTCAGATATAAGTTGTTCTCCAGCCACCCTCAAGATGTTCGCCTTTTCCAAATACCACTGGTGCTGTTATTGAAGTTTTTTCTATCAATCACCTTATATTCTTAAATTTAATGAGGGAGAAAAAATAGGAAACCCAATATTACCATAAGTAGATGGCAGTCATAAATTCAATATGGCAAAAAACGTTATCTAAGTCTTGTACCGTTGCTGCCAGAGGCTCTAAGCGAAGGCCTTGTTATAAAGGGAGGCCAGCAGGCGTTGGAAGGGCTGGCAGCCACATCGGCACCGCACTGGGGAGGCCACCCTGGTGGCTGAGGAGGGCTGGGTGCAGACAGGTGGTGATGGTGCCTTTTCACGTTTTTGTGGTGAACTCGCTGCAGTCTGGAGTGGGCTCTTCCCTGCTGGGGGACGCTGGGGCTGGGCAGGGTCACGGGAGCATTTTAACGCTTGGTTGTTTTTTGGGGTCCTTGAGTGTGGAGAAGGCAGGACATAAAACCCCCCAAGACTGGCCCTCGGGAGTGCCATGGCCGCCAGAATCTCCCAGTCTGCATTGCTTTCTCAAGTCTGCCGCACGCCTGACCAAGTACTCTGGGTTTTGCAAAACCTTCCAGAAATCTAGTAGGAAATTTCCCCTTATTGTCTTCTTGTCCCTCTCAGACTCAGCCGGTCGTTCGCTTATTCTGTAGATATTGATCGAGCCCTTGACGGAGAGCCTAGTGCTCTGTGGCGCTGGGCCCTGGGACTCCAAGCTGAATACGACTGACATTGTCCGGTTTCTCGAGGCTCTTGCTGCAGGGGTGATGAGAGGCAGGGATCTGTGCGCGTCATGAGGGAGAAGGGGCTGTGTGTGGGGCCCGAGATATGTAGCTAAAACCTGGTCTGGCAGGGGCAGGCAGGCCTCTGGAGAGGTGATGTTGGAGCTGAGAGCTGGAATGGGGTTTTCAGGCCAAGGCCAGAAGTTAGGTGAGGAGGGAAATGGTCCCGTGCTTAGACACCCGTGTCGGCGGCTTCATTTCTGATCCCAGAGAGGGTTGAGGGTGCCTCAGTCCCTCCTGGCCTCACTCTCTGCCTCCTCTGGGAGCACAGGGCTGGGAGTGTGGACTGGGGATGCCCTTGAGGGGCAGGAAGACACTCAGGGTGACTGTGAGACTGAAGGCTTCACATAAACGCCCAGGCCCCTCCTCCATTTTCAGGTTTGAGAAGATGATCAGTGGCATGTACCTGGGTGAAATTGTTCGCAACATCTTGATTGACTTCACCAAGAAGGGATTCCTCTTCCGGGGCCAGATCTCTGAGCCACTGAAGACTCGGGGCATCTTTCAGACCAAGTATCTTTCTCAGATTGAGAGGTGAGTGAATGGGGGCTTCCCTGTAAGGGCCCATTGGAGGTCGGCAGGGCCAGGGGTCACCAGGCATCCTGGGGGACATTTTGGCCATTTGTGAGGAGATTTTTTTTCCTCCTATATTTTTATTATAAATTACTTTCCTTATATTTGTCCTTTATGTTGGGGCATGATACTGGTTTCTTTGGAATTATGTATGTAAATAGGTTACTGACTCCATCTCAGGGTGATGAAGATAGTGCAGGAATTTTCCTCTGCCCTCCTAGGTTTCCTCTTTTATCTTGTCTAATCATTAAATCTACGTAAGACAGACAAACAAGGCATAATCAGATTTAACTACATATGTACAGTACAAACAGGGACCCCACGTACATGAGAGGTCAGAGGCAGAAAGTTAAAATGAGGTAAATAAGAAATCAAAAAGGAAACATTTTAGTACCGACAGCGTAGCTCAGTTGGTTGGGCGTCAGCCCACAAACCGAAGGGTCGCCAGTTCGATTCCAGGTCAGGTCCCGGCTGGGGGCGTGTGCAAGAGGCAACCAATCAGTTTCTCTTTTACATTGATGTTTCTCTCCCTCTCATTTTCCCTACCTTCCCCTCTCTAAAATAAATAAAATCTTTTTAGAAAAAAATTGACAAATTTTGCTAATAGCATCTATAAGTTTAAAAGAATCGTTAACCAAGCTTCGATGGCAAACGACAGACTAAGGAGAACATTTAACTGTATGTGACAAGATGCAGGCTGTGGCATAATTGGCAAGAGCTCAGTTAGGTCTGGTCCCAAGGCCTGCCTGCCTCGCTGGCTGTGTGCTCTGAGCGAGTGACTCAGTTTCTCCCAGGCTCCGTTTCTTTATCTTTAAAGTGGGAGTCATTATTCATGATTGGTATGCAGAGGAGGCGTGGCAATGCTTGTAAGCACTGTCACTCAGTACATGGTCAAACAAGGCTGGCTGCTCTTATCACCGTTGTCATGTCATGGTCATCAATCACCTGCAACTGTTGATTGAATAAGGGTGAGACAACTGGGAACAAAAGCCCTGATACAGTAGTTAGTTCATATGACCAATAAGCAAATGGGGAAAAGGTCCTCCTCACTAACAGAGAAGGGCACAGGTGAAACTGCAGTGGGATGCCATTGTTACCCAGCGATTCTTACCAAATCGTCAAATGTTTTAGAGAGCGGCCCTTTCCGCCGGGGACCAGTGCGGCCAGACACTCCAGTGGAGAGGGACGCGACTGATCCCTTTCTGAAAGGCACTTGGCAACCTGTATCAATATCGTTTTGACCCAGAAGTGTGTCCTGAGGGAGAAATTAAAGTTGCACACAAAGATTTTGAAATAGGAAACTTTTTCAGTGTTACTTTGTAACAGCAGAAAGTTACAAACAACTTAAATTTCTCTAAACTGGCTAAATAAGTTACGGTGCATCCCCAGAATGGAATGCCGGTGGACTCTGTTTTCAATCCTGCTGCTAGGTAAGCAGGTGGGAAGTTGCTCCAATGTGTTAGGTGGGAAACAGCAATAAGAAAACCACATGGAAAGGACAGGACCA